>JAQIXA010002914.1:0-15811 GCA_034699045.1 Nanhermannia cf. coronata Gr-Ori-00579 | reverse complement strand
CAACACACCAAGGCTGCTAGACACTGCATTACAGTAACACGCCACTGTTACCACCGAAAATACACAGAAAAATAACTAATACTTAACTCTACTACACCTCTTCGAATACACTCAACGCCTTAACTTTTTACACTTTCCCATTCTTTTTTTAATCAATTTTGGATACTTTTTCGAACTTTTTCAACTTATATATGAATTTTTTAAATTTTTTCACATTTACCGGGCTATATTTGACAAGAATGTTCAACCTTTACATGTATAATATCTCAAAAAGTGAGAAAAATTGAGCTTTTATCCAGAACAACTTATGCATTTTGTACGGATTTTGCTTGTTTTTTGAGACTTTTTTGCATTTTTTTCAACCAAATTCAACAATTTTTTAACATTTTTCATATTTACGGATCTTTATTTGACAAGATTAGATACTTTCTACATGTTTAATGGGAAAAAACTGAGAAAAATTAAGTTTTTAGACAAGAACTTTTTTTTCTAGGTACTTATAACTTATAGGCATAGGCCATAGGTAGTAAAGTAGGTAGATATTTTTTATAGACCAATGATTTTCAAAAATTTTAAACTTGTATAATAACAATAAAACATTTTAATAAGTTAGCCAAAAGTCACATTACATTATTATTTATATATATATATATATTAGGTTAGGTAGGCAAATGTTGATTTGTATCAAACTTATTGAGTAATTTTGATTTTAATAGGTCATCAATCCACACATATTCCTTTTGACCGTTTTTGATAGTATCTAATTGTCTCGGTATACCATATCAGGATTACTTTTTATATCAATATCTGTAAACATGCTATCAATTATTATTAGTAATTATTACTAATACATCCACTACATCATAATTTATCATAGAATCTGTTGTTTTAATGAATGCGAGCTAAAAGTAGTCTCGTCGATACTGATTATGGTCTACTTCTAACTCTAACTATAATCTAACTCATCTCGGATCGGATCGGATCTACAAAAATATTACTTCGCGTAGTCTTCCAGTTTACCGGTTAACTGGCATACAATTTACAATACGAGTGTACATGTACATATTTATTTTATCGTCCTGGCTGGCAAGAATTTTCATATCCCACAAGCAATACAGTACAGTATGCCAACTCAAGGGCTCTTCAATCCGAAATTCATACAAAGAGATATACTTATCAAGGACCAGGCAGGGACCAGAAGCTGCACAGAATTCTGAATTCTGACGAAGCTCTTCACATATTATGAACGAAAAGAAGGTCTCTCTCTCTCGTCTCGTTCTAACATTTCCCTTATTATGATTTTATTTTATAACTATATTTATATTGTCTGCCCGAGCTTCAATTTTCCATTATTTATAATCAGAGAGGAACATAAGAGAACACTTGAAATATGCCTACGACTCTTGACAACTCTATGGGATATTCAATAATAAATTCTACTCGTATAGCATCTACATTCTATATAATAATATATTGTTAAAATTTGTCCAAAATGTTACTACAAAGACCCCATTTTTCAATAAAAATATGCACATTGAACGAACATTTTTTGCATAAAAAATCTATTTTTATAGACATAACAAATCTAATCTTAAATTCGAAATATTGGACTTATCTATGCTGTACATAATTACATATTTAGGAATAATTTAAATAAAGTCTACACAAAGATATAGCTGCAATCATTAAAATATATTAGAATAGATTTTTCAAATTTGCAAGCTTATTAGCTTTTTATTATTTTTTTATAAATCGTTTTGATTCATTCATAATCATAATATTTACTTGTTTAGATAGTTTTTAAAACTAATTTCTACATCTACAATTCATATTCAAGTATAAGTATTCAATTATAAATAGAAAATATTAGTGTGCCTTAAATATTTTAGTTTAAAAAGTTTGTACATCCAAGAAAATGTATAATAGACTTTAAATTTTTTTTATATCTAACTACTATACTAGCTAAAACCTATATATTTTTTCCTTACTTATTTATACTCAAAATTTTATGTACCTAGTCCCTAGTTAGCTAAATGATCATTTTTTGGTCTTTAAAAAAGTGAGAGAGGAGAGAAGGATGCCTACTTTTTAGTCAAATGATTTTTTATATTAATATCGGCTGTTATTATAGCCTGTTGTATAATATCCTTGCGATTCCTGTTGACGGCGTCCACCACCTCTTCCACCACTATTCCGATCAATTCGACCATCTTGATTCGAATTTGAATATCCTCCACTCCCACTACCTCTGTAAGATGAACCATATCTAAAAATAAAATAAATTTTTTTAGAGAATGAATAAATTAAGGTTTAATTTAAAAGTTTAAAACAACTTTAACTTTCTCAACTCAAGTAAAGAACAAAAATTCATTTTATCTTTATCCCGATCCAAAATAAGTGGAAAAAAAGGTATGGTAAAGTCATTCGGTCAATAACAATGTAAAGTGTAAGTAAGCAAAGAAGTTTCAAATTCCAATTTCCTCTTTCCAACCCCTACTTTACCATCTTCATTATTTGCCAAAAGGCTAAGCCTCAAGCGCCTTTATGAAGTTTTGCAATCATCTCTCACACTCAGGATTAGAAACTCTTTCAATTCATCAAATACATAATAAATATGTAATATTCTTTTGCTTTATTTTCAAAAAGCTCTATTTAACCCAAAGAGAGGATTTTTCCTTCTCTTTTAACACTATCTCGAACCCAAGATGAGAAATAAAGTAAATTCAAACGAAATATTGATTTCTTCAAGTAAATAAAGTACCTAAATGAAAAAAAAAGTTAGTGTGTTTTTGCTTACCCTCCATTACCACCATCTGAATATTGATTCCTTGAAGTTGAATAACCAGCACCTCCACCATAATGGGAACCAGTATTATTCCCTCTGTTTCCGTTTCCTCCTCTGTAATTTCCACCACCACCTCTCCAATGGCCTGAACCTGAAACGTTTATAGAATAAGTTTCATTTTTCAATGAATTTACTCCGCTCCAAGAGCTTCCACCCAATTACCTCCACCACCGCCACCACCTTGATAAGAATAGCTCGTACTTGAATTACCGCTCCAAGATCCCGAATTTTGTGCATGACCTAAAAATTAAAAATTTCGGTATATTATCTAGTTAAAAATTATCCTTATTAGTACGAGTACGAAGTATAAAAGTAATAAAAGGAAAGCTGAAAATAAAGAAAGTTGAATATTTTATGAAACAGAAAATCACGAAATTTTAGCCAAGCAAAATGTCAAAAACAGCAGCAGAACCTTAGAGCAAAAAGCCTTTGTTAAACTATGTATTACCTATATAAGCTCAACTCGATATTTATGTTATTGAACTAATATGACTACCTAATACTGATACAGTTAGCAGCGTTTTTCTTTTTTACTAGTAGGTGTAGGTGCTCGTAAATAAGGTGCAATTGCAAATGTATACAAAATAAAGAGAGAAAAATCAAATGTCAACTAGATACAGTATATTGCTAATGGGATTTATTAGTTTACTAAAATATATTATAATCTATACTGTATCAATTACCTATATTGTAGTTAGAAGTACCTACATAAACTACTATCGATATTTAAGATTTAAGGATAAGTATCTTACTGTTAGCTAGGTATGTACTGTACCTATCTAGCTATAATATAATATCGTATCGTTAAATCTCAATATAGATTACAGAGATGGTTTTCATCCCAAAAATTGAATTTAATATAAATACCTATTTCATTTCATTTATATTTGCTTTTATGATACATACATAATATAATGATATAGGTAGGTATTTTATGCATTTTGTATGTTAGGCATATAATATTTTCTTTTGGCAATCATTTTAAATCATTGTTTGTACTATTGTATGGTATAAGTCTGGTCTATTTGTCTACTTTATTTCCCCTTGCTTGCCCCTTGCTCTTTCCTATCTACAGATACTATACTATGACTATCCGTTAGTACTTGTACATTTCAATTTCATATTCTTCCAAATACTAACTTGTTCTCGGAAAATTTTCAAGTGGGCTGGATGCCATAGGAACGTAATACACAGTGGAAGAATATTGAATAAATCAAAATAGATCTACACACAAGTCCCATATTATATACTAAATACTATCTACCTAGCTAAAGGACTACTACTATTTAGTTAATGTATGGGATCGTTCAGAATAATTACCAACTAAAAACATAGCAAAATAAACTAGGTAATCCTACTTAACGCAATATGTATCTATAATTCATACCTAGATACAATTTATTTGCAAAGCAAAGCTTTGAGAATTCAAGCTGATTTTTTAAAAATATTTCAAGAATTCCTTGTATTTTATAATGACATGCCTACTACTATTATTATTATTAGTCTAACTTGTAAGCTTGTAGGTAGTTAAAAATCATTCTACTAATTTGAACGTATCAACATTTATTTTACCCATTTAATATTTCCTTTTCAAGCATTTGCTTGTTTTCCCTCGAACAAAAGCAGTATAAGAATAAAAGTTTCAAAGTAAGTAAGCAGCAGAAGGCAAGGTAGTTTTAAAGAAAAAGAAACCATTTCAAAATTTGAATTGCCTGAATAGCTTTCGAAACATATCAAAATCAACCCATACATTCTACATAATATTTATGATATATCTAAGGTACAAAACGGAATGAACCCATCAACCAGTCAAAGTCGAGCACCCGAGAAAAGAATAATAAAGATTACTATTAGAATGTAGTCAATAGGGAATAATATAAAACTCAAAAAAGAAGTAAATCGGATAAGAAGTATGTACAGATACATACACATTATATGTAGGTATAAACCTAGTTCAATAGAATTTAAGCGAGTTTTTTCACAGTGAGATGAACATTGCTTATCTCCATTGTATTCACTTCCTTGCTCTTGTTAAACTAACAAAATACCCGATTATCCTGCCACAAAACCTTACTAAATAATCATCATAATAGTAATATCACCCTTAAACTAGCTCATATATAAACATTTATCTATTTAAGATCATATCATCACACTACCTACTCATAGTATCTTACTCTTACTCATTTTACAATTTATTTGTACCTATCTTATAATGAAAATCGGGTATTATACCACTTTAACCTTTATTAGTCCTTTATTCCTTACTTCTTTTACACAAACAAGTAAACGAGGAAAAATAAAATACACAAATATTCTTGAAATGTTTTAAAAGCTTTGCAAGTTGTAAAAAATATACAAGTTCAAGTATGTAGGTATTAGGTACATATATTATTTATATCAGTAGGGTACTTTAGGTATTTGACCATTAAAATTATGGAAAAAATGTTTGCTATTCTATTACATTCCTTTTTAAATAATTTATACGCGTATGAATGATATGAAAGGATAATACACTACTTGAAAAAAACCCTTTAGGAAAACAAAAATGGTCAGTGCTGGCAATACTAAAGATAGGGATAAACTATTATAGCATATAAGCAGTACTTAGGTAGTTTAGTTATACGATAGAACTGAGTAATTTTAAAAGCAATACCCTCTCAAGTCCCAAAATCAAAATAATGATTTTAGATGGAAACTCACGCCTCGATAAGAATTACATCTAATACTAAATAATCGGAGATAATCATTTTACACTTGAAAACTAAGATGAAAATTCGACAGTTGTTACCTCTTGAAACTTTATCCAAAAAACAACATTTCCTTAATTCATATCAAACTCAAATCCAAATCTGTTACAATATTTTGCATATTTTCTGGTTAATAGGTATCTATAAATAAAAATCTAAAAAAGAGAAACTAAAACATATAGAAAGATACAAACAAAGATTACAAGTACAATAATCTGTACAAGTACATACTTACTTATATACCTACCTACATAGTAGAGTAGATATAAAATAAAGACAAATTTTTGACATAAAAAAGTCAAAATTTTTTTATTTCTTGGATTTCATTTTTTGAAAACTGTTGGAGATTAAAATCTTCTAATAACAATTCAGATCTATTTGTAGAGCAAATTCAAATAATTTACATAAAGCCAAAATGTTTAAATTTACGAGCACAAGCATTATTTATCATCTTTCTACCTTCAGCCTCAGCAGCAATTAAAAATTGATAGGTACCAGTGCAGTACATGAACATGTACTTACTTTTATAGAAAAATATGTCATTCATTCAATTTTCTTATGAAATAATATATTATCGTATTCTCTCGAATCCGAATATGTCAAATAGGTATTATACCTATTCGAGATTTGAATAACACAAAAATATTTTGTGATTTACCATATACCTGACCACCCACAAGTGCGTCGACGTGCAAACAATGAATAATTCTCCACCTTCGAAGGACCAACTACTACTTACTTATTAATTCTATGCCCAAGTGGATGACAAAACAACAAATTTGCTACCACACCTACTCTGAAAGTTTAAAGCTGTCAATTAGCTATTAACTTTATTATTTCTAAAAAATTTCATGTTTTTAAAATACCTACCTACATACTACAATAATGACGGTGGAGGTTCCTAATAAGACAAAAAGGTTATAAGACAAAAAATCAATGGTTTGATGTCTTATTATTCATATTATCAACTTAAATTTATCACTAACGATATCACTAGCGCTACTGCCAACTGAACTGGATAAATAAGCATAAAATTTTGACCTATAAATCATAAAAGATCTTTATGGAGCTGGAGAGGTCAAATCCAAATCTACAAATTAGCCCTTTTTAAAGTTGGAATCTATTTTATATTAAGGATAAGTGTAAATTTAAGAGGATAATAATCCAGGATGAAGGGTTTTTGTCAAAACAAGAAAATGATCTTATACCTTTACAATTTTCTACAGGTGCACTTCAATTTTTAAGTAAGAAAAGACCCTTCATTTCATTTTCATAAACACTACACTACACTTATAGTATGTGTCAAGACTTGAGACGATTAGAAGAATCAAACTCTAATCCTAAAGAGAACCACTCGAGGATCAACTTTGGTAAAAGTGCTGAATGAAAAATTGAACCCCACATAAATATATCTGTAGGAAATGAAAAGTAAAAGGGAAAAGAATTTTTTTAAAAGCGTTATCAGTTATCAATTATCAATGAATAAATATGATGGATGGATGAATGAATAATTGAATTCTAAATTCAAAACTTATAAGAAATCACTCAAACTCAAGCTAAATGTTTTTTCCTGACCTTCCTTTAATATCTAAAGATAGTGTTTTTGTTTGTCTATTAATAAATGAGGGAAATGCAAGTTGAGTCAATATAGTTTATAGATTTATATCGAATAAAAGTAATTAGTCAATCTAGCATAAAGTCGAGTATTTATCTATACTTGACGAGCAGTCTTTTAAAAATCAATAGGAAAAGTAAAAAAGTGTTCATCAGTCACGTACATTTCAAAAAATATCTAGTTTCTCAACTGTTGATTGATTTGATTTATATAAAATTACACAGCACGATACTGATTAAATTTAAAGGCCGTCAAAAATGCCAATTTTTGCTCATCAAATCATTCAATGAAATTTTGATTAGAATAAAAATCGTCGCCACCACCAAATAAACAACAAATTACTTGTAAAACGAAAATAACTCGTATATTTACTAGTTTCAAATTCCAATTTATTTTCACCCCCTAGAATGAAAACTTTTTATTTATTTAATTAAAGCTTACCCGGTAATGATTTGATATAGAAGATTACTTATATGTTCCTACATTCAAATTTCAAATGAATATAATGAACCCATTACCTAACCTAACCTTTAATAATTAATCCATCTCTAAAATCTAAAATTAATTTTTAAATCTATATTTTTGTTATACCTACTTGTTCTTCTTGGGCAATCTTAACGTGCGTATCAAGCTATTCGTTAATAAATATGTATAGGTAATTTGCTTTTCCTAATAAAAATGTATGTTCCCTTAAAGCAAATGATCACGATCCAGATCCAAAAATCCCGAATTTGAAAGTAAGAATAGCAGTAAATAAAATGAACTTTCAAGATAATCCTACTAAAACTCTCTAAATATGGTACTTTACTCTTCACTTCACTAATAAAAACAAAATTGTGGACTATCTAATGGAAAGGGTTAGTAAATAAACGAAGGAAGAAGAAATTGTGTGATAATGCATAATTCATTTTCACCAAAAGTACAAGTACTCTCGCTCAGACTCTTTGTTGGCTTAACTATTCAGGTGGAATACGATTCAACAAATCGCTTAAAAAGATCTCTATAAACTTTTATTAAATCACCACCCTTCTAATCTATATTTCTAACTTTTACTCTAATCGTAAATGGAAGAAAAAATTCCATACAGAAGAAGGACAATTCTTGTTTAGTAATTCCATACCATACATTAACATTTCATTTTTCCTTACATTTCAATCAACAAGTCAATTTTTTACATACATACACGCACATTACAACAGTCTTGAGTATATTTCAAAAAATACGTCATTTATTCATTCAGTCTATTCTAAATCCACTTATTAAATTACTGATGTGACAAATATTTCCAGAAAAAAAATCTCAAGTACTTTTGAAGATCGAGAGAGAACTCCTAAGGATAAGTTTTATATTATGATAAAGCTTTATTAATTCTCAATATTATTTTTCCATTTACGTTATGTAGATACTAATGGTAAGTAAGTGTAGGGTACAGGGTACTGTACTGGGTAGGGTACTACTAGTTTACTAGTTATGCTGATGCTACGAGTATATCATAATTATAATACATATTATAATATTAATATACCTATATCTATACCTCATATGGACTAGGGATCTTTATTCATGCAAAATCAATGATGGGTGAAAGTGAGAGTAGTCGACCTTATGAGACATGTAGAGCCTGAGAATTTCTTGAGTTTTTTGTTTAATACTACAAGTATAAGAGAGAAATAAAATTAGAACAAGGAAAGAACATCTCAATTCATTGTAAATTTTGTTTCATTGATGATGATGAGAATAAGTCTCATGCTGAGCATATTACAAAATTTACTAACTCAGACCACTTTTAGTCCTTTTCTATTTCTACTACAATAAAAGGTTTCCAACTGATTTATTGACAATCTAACTCTACACATACCTCCTCCCTCTTTTCAACAACTTGTAGTATATACTAGCATTATGCATACATATTACATTTATGAAACTAACAACAAAACAAGCTCTATTGGTCCTTAGTCCTTTCCTTATGCAATATCTAATTCCTAACTATATTACCTTAAGTATCTTTTTATATGTAATGTACCCTAACTGTATTCTAATACAGATAGGTATATAATAATAATAAAAATAATATACTACCTTAACGCTTGAACAACATTTTAAAATTAAAATATCATTCCATATTTCACGCCTACGTCACACTAATAATAAAACTATTTAAAAGTAAGGATTCATTTGTAAGACCAGATACAGCATTTAAATACCCAATATCCTATGCATGTATAAGGTATGTATTAGGGTACACTTAATGAACTATTAGGTATTAGGTAATGTAGGTAAAAGATGTAAAAAAATTCTTGCTAAGCATGTGAAAAAAATAGCTCTAGATTAAATCAAACCTAAACAATTAACATTCATCTTTAAAAAATTTTGATTTTTTAACTAAAAAATATTACACTTTACAAGTTTAAAAGTTTTGGAGGGTTAAAAATGATGACAGCCAGAAGATATTTTGCGGCTGAGAAGGAACAATTCCATTCTGAAGAAAATATGATATAATACTCATTCTCAAATCAAACAATATGCAATGCCAGGAATATTATTATAAATGGCACGAGCCTTTAAATATGTCTACCTAACATTTATGTAGAAGACGTACCTATCGCCTATCTGTACTGTTATTATGAAAGCTAGTATGGCTATGGCTAGCTAACTCAATGAAATGTCTATTCAGAAACAGCAATAATAATGATAAGATCTAACCTAACCACTAACCCTCCTTATTACATCAAGGCTTAATAAATTCCACATACCTACCTATAATTTCTTTGTTGGAATTGGTTCATCTGTCAATACGTATTAGGTATATCCTCGATTTCTTGATAAAATGTAGAATCCAGAAAAAAATTCTACATCAGGCTTCATATTCAAATCTCTATTTTACTTTTAGGTAGGTAGTACTGGTACTATTTTGATAATTTTACTATCAGTGCAGTGTACAAAATTTTAAAAATGAGAAAACATTCTCCTTAATTTTAATATCCTTGTTTCAAAATTCTAAAGATATGGTATGGTATATTATTTATAAATTATGAATATGACACAGACACATATACTCGACTTAAGAAAAGGAATTCAAATTCAAAGGACTATTTTTGCTTCATCAATTTTTTTTATCTTTGAATATAAATCAGAGTATATGTAGGTATTAATATTAAGGTATACATTATTTTTTAGATTAGTTTAATCTCAATTTATTTATATTATTATTATGAAATAATAATTAAGCATGCAGAGAACTCAATTGCTGTTACGTAAAAGTAAGAAGCTGAAATTAAGCTGTCAATTTTTAAGATTTCCTACCTCTTTGATGCTGCCTTCCATCATTATAAGGATGAAAGCGATTATTTTGATGATACGAACTTCGTCCTGATTCAGGTCCACCACCACGTCTATTATTACTATTGTCATGTCCAGTATAATGTGATAAGGTTCGGTGACCAGAATTATCTTTTGAATAAAAAAATATTTTAAATATTCACTTTAATCTTCAAATGAAGCTATATTGAAATTTCAATTTTCTCAATTCATTCATATGTTCCAATTTTTACTTTTTTCTTAATTTTACGTTACCTAATGAAGCTCTATGAGTACCAGGCACCATCCCAATAGTTGGTCTCCAATTCTTAAAATCTTCAGGGCTCATATTATCTTTAAAATAAATATTTGATTTGACCGGTATAACTTATAACCAGGAAGAATATTTTAACTGTAGGAATTAGAGTGAGTTATGAATCTTACCAGGTCTTAAAACACATGGTGGATTCTTGGCATTTGGTAACCTCTTTGCAGGGAATATGAAATCAGGGTCATATTTTAGATCACGATACCGCACACTACAAAAAAATTATTTGGATTCATATTAAAATTAAAGTAGGTTTAACATAGTAATAAGTTTAAATAGTACCAAATCGCTTTATTCTCAATTACATCCTCCACTTGATCAGGAATTGGTGAAACAAGTATTCTATATTGAAATTAAAAAGGTTAAGGTTACATATTTATTTAATTATCTTTTTTTATAAATTATAACTCTTACCCATGTTGAGGTACAACATCTGTAGAAACAAGAATTGTTCCACCCATTCCACTATATAATTTAGGGTCTATTGAAATATCTTTATCCTGATCAAATTCATTTTCATAAATCCCAGCTAAAAATTCAAATCCTGGATGATCTTTAACGATATACAATCTATCGTCCCCTCTTTTATTTCTTCTTACTTAAAAATAATTTTTAATTTATGTATGACTTATGTAAATTTGTAAACAGTACTAATTTAAGATTTTAAAAGTAAAGTGAGCACACTAGTTAGCTCTATATACAAAATAAAATTTAAGACTATACCTTCTTCTTCAGTCAATTTAGAAGTTAATGGTAATAGAGCCTCTTTAAGACGTTTTTCATCAACAAATGGAAGAAGTGCCACTCCTTGAATTAAGAAATTAAGAGAATGTGTCAATTTTGAATAATATGTATGTAATGTACTTACTTAATAAAAATAATAATATAATATGATAGATCGAGGTAAATTATTTCTATTTTTTAACTAACCTTGCCAGGCAAATTTCTTTCCATTCAAATCAATTTGAAAATCTTCTGGATAAAAGTCAATTATTGAAGAATTCTAATTTACAAATTAGCAATTTTTAATAAATAAAAAAATTATTGTTTATAAAATAGATTACCGGGTCAATCATTAATTCAGCCCAAGGTTCTTTGAAAATGAAGAAATAGGTGTTTAGACTAAGCTTAGCTATCTTGCATTGTGATACTTATAAAACATTTAATTATCTAAATTACCTGGGACATGTGAGCGACTTGCTGCTGGAAATACACCCATTAATTGTTGCAACGGATCAAACTAAACAAATTGACAAACAAACGTTAACAATTTGAAATGCTACTATTAATTATAGAAAACTTACTGGAATAGTATTTTTTTCAAATTCAACAACCATATCGCCAACATTTAAAAAATCTGAAGCAAATGGTGCATAGTGATATGGAAAATACCATTTCCATGAGGCACAACCCTATAAGAACAAATTAAGGTATAATTATTACATTTTCTTAACTAAAATAATTGATGGTAACTTTACTTGATAATAATATCGAAGCACCCAACAAAGTCCAATGATATATTGCTTTGCAACTTCATTTCTAAATTCCATATTCTCAGGGTTCACGTCAAATTTTGACTCGTAATATCTATCTTTAAATCCATCTTCCCATAGTCGTACTTCATCATTTGTTTCTTCTTCAGAATCTGAGTTATTATCAGGAGCTTTTCTTTTTAATGAAGGACTTGGACTTGGACTAACTTCCGGAGTACTAAATGGTGTAATTGCTGGTGAACTTGACACCGAGCTTGAAGGTGAGGGTATTTCTTCTACATCATCGTCACTTCGTAGAAAATTTTTTAAAGCCTCGGCAGCTGCTTTATTTGAAGCTTGACCTGTATGCATATTCCTTTGTCTCATTTGAATTCCTTCTTGCTTAGGATTTAAAATAGCATCTGGTCTATATCCACCAGGCTAAAAGTGAAAATGAAATCAAAATAATTTTAGGTAATAACAATACCATTATCATAACATAACAGTAAATAAAAATAAGATTTACCATAGGCGCAAACTGTCCTTGTGGTATAAATGATGGCCTATTATAACAATTTGCATCATATGATCTTCTTTTCTTTTGTGATTTCATTTTAGCTTTAAAACGCAATTCACTATCTTGACGGTTTTTAAATATTTGATCTTCAACTTCGCCTAAATCTGACAATATGAGTTGGACACGATTCAAATTTACAAATCCACTATCAGTTACCCAACCACCAGTTTTATATACAGCTTTTTTGTATAAAGTTACAAGTCTATCAATAGCATTTTCTCTAATTTCTAGTGAAGGTAGATGTGGTAGAAAATCATTACCAACGAAAAAACACATAAACACCCAGTCATCAAGGGCTCTTTCTAGATCGAACGGAAATGGCAAATTAGGCATATCTAATTCTTTTTCTAAATACTCTTTTAGAACATTTAGTCGGACAAATATAAATTCAACTTCTGAAGCAAATGGTGGTGGATCTCCACCATCTTCGGGAATTTCCATTGTTAAACCTAAACAATCTTTTAACTCATGTCCTAATTGTCCACACATTTCACATGGCCTAAGAATAAGAAAAAGTATAATTAGATAAATAGTAAATAAATTATAAAAGAATAAAAAATTATGTTTAGTTTAGTTTATAATTATCATTTACCTAGGCTTGTTGGGTTTAAATTCTTCGCGAATAATTGTGAAATTAGGTTCATGCGTTGCTAAACCTAACATAATTAGATCAGCGTCAGCTCCACACAAACAATGATGAGTATTTGGATCATGGTCTGGTTGAGCTCTAAAAAAAGAAATTTTTAAGGTTTTTAAGAAATTATCAGTAAAGAAAATATTAGAACCTACCTTTGACGTCGAATATAATCCATTATTTTATGTTCACCTTCACCTATTATTATAACGATATGATATAAAAGTAGGTTAAAATTTAAAATATGCTTAAATTTTTAATGAATCAATAATTTTACCTGGAACATTTGCATCTGAAAGAATGATTTTTATTCCTTTCCATCCAGGGTCATTATTCAATCTATCGTGTATATAAAAATGAAGACAAGTTGAAAGACGATCCATAAATGGGGTACCCTATATCAATTTTAAAAATAAAAACGGTTTTAAAGTTAAAGAAATTCATACATACGTACATTTAATATTTAATTATAAGCATGAAATTGACATGTATTTAAATTTTTATTTACCGGTGTTATACAATTGCTATCAAAATGACTTCCTTTAGGTCTTTCTGGTGGTAATATACAGCCTTGAGCTTGTAAATCGGCTCTAACACGCTCAAGTTCTTTAATTTTTTCATAAGATTCCTTAGATGCTCGAAACCTACGTGAACGTTGTTGATTCATCTTTGCTCTTGGTGCAACACCATCGATTGCCATATAAAGTAATTTTCGTGGTCTCACAATTCCTGTATAAATAGTAAATATAATTATTAAATAAAAAATTATTTTGTTGAGAGTTGACTTTGACTTTGACAGATAATTAAAATACATATTTTAATTTTAAATAAATACAAATGTTTGCCTAATATATGTTATCTATATTTAAAATTAGAACAAAGGACAAAATATTCAAGGATAAAATGTTTTTACTTACGAAAAATACGATCTATACATTCAAAAATTGCAATCATCATTTCCTCTTCGTTTTTTGGTGCTGGTTTATCCTCTAGAAATTATGTAACTTCTTAGTTTTAATTTTAACCTATAATTAGGATAAAAAGATACCTGGATGAGTGCATGGATGAATAATACCGTTCATATCCAAATAAAGGTTATCAAATTCGACTCCATTTGGATTTTGTTCAGTTGAATTTACTGGAACTTTAACCCCGTCAATTTCCCTCGGCTATAAAATAATCAAAATCAAACAATTAGGATTAGGTGTCATTAAAAATATCAAAAATGTTGTTTTACAAAATACATAAATTAGGTGACTTTGTGTTTGAATTTGGTCTAGGTCTATTTCTATTACTTTAAATTCAGGTGTGAAAAAACTGAGTTTTGCCTCAACTTTACATTTATTTGTATAATTTAAGGCAAAATTTGGCTTTTCAGCATGGTTATGTATGCGGAATTAAATGAATAGACCAAAGTGATTCAAGTAAGCTTTGTGCCGACAAAGCAAAGTCTGATTGATAGGTTAGGTAGAATAATTTTTTTTACCTTATCTTCAATACAGTGGACAATTACAGATGGATACTTTCTGGTCAACCATCGAAAAAAGGCTGGAACTCCCATTCTAATTTAAAATGATGACTTTTACTTGATTTATCTTATGCAGGCTGTTGGAGTATGTAAATACAACAAATGCTTCGGTTCGGCTGGCTTGTTCTTGTTACGATTACCAATTTAATTTTTAGATTTTGGAATGGAAGTAGTTTGTAAAATTAAATGCTCTTATTCTTTTCCAGTCATTTTTTCAGGTTCCTGGTCCAAGCCCACCAAGTGAAGCTTTCAAAACTTACTGTCCGTCCAACCCAAAAATTTGGTTAGGTGCTGGTTCTTATTCACCTTAATTATCAATCCATAATTAAAATTACATTTTTAGAGAATACAAATAAAATGCAACTCGATTGCAAGTTGTCAAAGGATTTCAATTTCAATTTTGATATGTATTTGAAAAATTTATTTACCTTTTGTCAAGTGTCCAGTTCCTCGATTGACCAAATAATTAAACCTGACCTGACTCTTTAATTAAATTTAAATTATAATAGGCTAGGCTTAAATTTTAAATATGTAATACCTAATAAATAAGTAGTGTAGTGTAGTAAACTTGGAATTTGGAAGCTTTTCAGATTTTTATATTTTTGGGGCAATTTGGACTATACAAATGCAATATAGTGCTCGGCCCGCGAAGCCAAAAATCTGAAAAGCTTCAGAATTCGAAGTTTATAGTAATAGTTTTATAAGGAGCTGTTTTGTGATTGTGAATCACAATCACGGTTTTTTGACTTGACATTTTTTTAAAAT
>JAQIXA010002913.1:0-15811 GCA_034699045.1 Nanhermannia cf. coronata Gr-Ori-00579 | reverse complement strand
TAGATTTTCATGAAATTCTAGTTTTAAAAATTTGATCCTCCGAGGTAGGTGGATTTAATCGCGGATTACCCCCAAAAATACCTCAAAATCATAAAATATTTACGATTTTGGGTCAAATTTTTTACTTTTTCGTCGCTTAAGATGATTTGTAATTAAAAAAATTGTGATGAGACATTATTTTAGTTAATCATTATGATTGTGTAAAAGGTCGTTAATTAAATACCTTGTAATTCAGCTCTGAAAAACCGAAATTAACCCTCAGTTTTCATTTAGTAGATGTAATAACGAAGTAATACTGGTTTTTCAGAGCTGTATTAAAAGAACTAGAATAATTTGACATGTTTTTTAGACAAATATTAGGTATTTTCAAATCAGTTTGTAGTTAGTAAAGTAATGCGGACAATTAGAAACTCATCACTATCACTTTATCATCCAACTCCATAGGTAATTTTAGCAATAATTTAGATTTGAAGATCAAGAAATTTTTGAAACCGATCGGTTTGGCTTTTTATTAAAATTAACGTAAATGTAGGTAAATGAATATTACCGGTTTGGTAGTAATCATTACCGAATCGGTAAAGATATATAATTACTCCAAGCCGGTAATAATTTTGTCTTTAAATTTCTTTGACCACTTCCGGGACAAATTTCAAAAAATCCCTGCATGGAGACCTGGTCCATTCCATGTCCATCGAATAAAGCAAACAGAATGAAAATCGGTTGAGGGGTTCCCGAGATTTCGAGTTACAAAGAAAAAAACGACATTCTTTTATTATAAGGATACTCATTCTCTTTGATTTTGCTTAAAATTCTCTATGATACAAAATTTTGTATAATAGTATAGTAAAACATGTATATGCCTCGGGTATATTAAATTAAAGTAGGAACTAACTAAAAATTTTAACCTCGTTAAATAAATATTTAATCTTTAAAATAAATTAATAACAAAAAATCAATTACAGTAAATAGTTAATATCTTATTAAACATAAATTTACCGATTTCTAAAAATTATTTATATGTATTAAAATTATATTTACTATCTAAAAATGTACCTTTAAATTTTAATTTAACATTATGTTTTACATAACAAGAAATATTTGAAACAATCCTTTATATTTTAACTATTTATTTATGTAGCTTTGAATAATTATTCTAGTTTAAATTAAAATATGAAAATAAAAATTTTATTGACTATTTTCAAGGTATAGTTTAAATTTTTCAAATAATTTATACATATTCAACTGTAATTCAATTTTTTTGTGTTTATAAACAACCTTAATTAAAAACAAGTCTTAAATTTATTAATTATTTACCAATTTAATATCAAATCCCGCCTACTTAGGATTAAAGTACTTTATATAAGTGTAAGCTTGTTCTTGAAAGGTTTTATAATCATTTAGAGTTTTATTAAGTATAATTAATATGAAATATATAGATTTGAATAATAGATATAGAAGGATCTTATTACAGGTAGAATAATACTTATATGATTTTCTTTTTGATTTTCTAATTTTAAAAGAAATCTTTTCGGTATTTTAATAAAATGTTTCGGTCGCATTAGCCTTTTATGAAGATTTCTAGTGCTTCCGTTTTGTAGTGTTTCATGTTAAATAGGAAGTATAATTTGCAAGCATTCATTCATAAAATAATATTAATCATAATTCTTCCTTTTTGCTTGAAAGACGAGAGTTATAAGTTATATACATACTTAATATAATCATAACCATATTACTACTAGCCCTTATTTAGAGAAATTTCGCCTTTAATTTTGATCATGGGGAAAATGTAAATTAAAAAAATTCCCAAAATCTTTTGTCACGAATTTAAAAAAGGAGGGTGTGGGGGCACGAAACACACACCCTAGTAGTAAAAGGGTTAAGTACTTAACTAATCTTATGGTTTTTGCAATATAGCCTTTTTTGCATAAAAGATTAGTTTTGAGACATTTTTTTTTATTTTAAGACTTTATTTGTATATGATAACTACACAAGTATCTACTATATTGTTTACCAAATAAACTGAATTTTGATTTAGATCCAGAGATGATTAAAAAAAAGTTCCACAGCTAATTAATTTTCTATTTATTTGTGAAATTAATACATACATGAATACTCAAGAAATTAGATAGATAAGGCACCCGCCTCTTTAATTAACTTAATTCAAAATTTAATTATTATAGTGCATTAATAGCTGACTTTTTTTGGATGGGGAGAAATTTTGAAAAAGTTCAAAATTGCTCCAAAAGGCTTAAAATGTCATTTATGATATACAGGCATAATAGAATAAAATAGGGGATTTAAACTCCTAAAATCTAAGTTTTTTTGGAGAAATTTTTGGCTGATTTTAAATTTTTTTTGTCACTTGGATAATATATTATAATGATTTATTACAGATCAAAAATAAATGAGATCCATAAAATGATGCATATAAAATTACACAAGGAATCCGCATGTTGCCTGTCCTGTTTTGGTGCAGGACCTGGTTTTGCACCAAAACAGGACAGGCAACATGCGGATGCCTTTTGTAATTTTATATTGAAAATTATGAAAACTGTATATCTTTAAGAAATCCTATAATATTAAAATGTAATTTTTAAACCAAATTATAATCAGCCCAAAATATTTTGAAAAATTTTGACAATTTTTTAAAATGTTAAAAAAATGATTTAAATTCATTTTAGAAAGTTGAAAATATTTCTCAAAATTTATGAGTTTCTAAATTTTGAAATATTTTGGGTCATCTAATCTAAATAAAATCCATCTGCAAATGACATTATTATAAATAATAAAAAAACTACATTAAAAATTACAGCCATCGATGAAAATATGAGAAAAGTCCCTATTTAAAATATTTTTTAAGCTAAAGGATATCTTTGGATTCTAATGGTTCTAGCCTTTATATAAGATTTAACATGTAAAAGCCTGAAAGCCGAAATTATTTTTTGTAAATGCTTAGATTTTAGCTAAATTTGTCAAAAATGTGGGATAATACAAGTTCTACGTATGCCGTATTCTAGCCGTATTTCGAGTTAGAATAGCCAGTGTGTTCATCTGACCTAACTAATACTAGATCCCATCCACCGTATGTCTTTTCCGCCAGTGGGCGTAGCTATGCAAAATTTACTGCTTTTTACTAAAAAATTCATATATTTTTGACCAGTAATCCGATTCTTATGAAATAAGTTGTAACTAACTTGACCTAGGTCAACAATTTACAACTTTTATTTACAACTTTCTATAAAATTTTCCAAAAATCAAGTTAAATCTTGAATAGATATCTTATCCTAGTTTTTTAGCATTTTTCGTTTTAGATACTGTAGTGTTCGATAAAAAAATGTTTTGCAGTCTTTCAGGTTTTCGACACCTACATACTTATTTTTCAAATCAGTCATTATTAGATCTATATTTGAAAAGCACCGTTCATTATGACTTTCATTGATTTTGATGAAAAAATTTTTATTAAATTAAATGAAAAATATTGAAGTTGATTTTGAATGTCAGTTAAAAGTTGAATTCAAATTTAACACATTTTTAGGGCATAATTTAGTTGAATATTTCAAAAACCTGTTGTGACCTGTAAAACCTGTACCTGCTCAAATTTTGACCTGTCAAAACCTGTCAAAACCTGTACCTGCTTTACCTGAGGTAGCCAACCTTGCTATGACATGACTTATTGCAATTTTTTTTGGAGATGAGTTTTTATTTGCACAACTTATCACTTCATTTGTAAATTTTTAACGTAACCTTATACATATATCATATAGGCATTAGGCATTGCTGTACTGTATTACGTAAGGAAGTGTAAGTATGTATGTACTGCATAGTAGGAGTAGGTACAAATGCCCCATCGTAGGAGGTTTAATAGTACTCTACCTATACCTATTACTTATTACATATACCTACCTACCTTTTATTAATATCAATACTATTATTATTAAGTTAATTAAATAAATAGGTACATATTAAATTTTTGATTTGAGACTTTTTTTTTATCTCAAGTCAAAATATTATCTAGTGCAATGTAGGTAGGGTACTAACTTCCTCGTATGGTACTACCTATTATTAGTGTAGTAAACTTATTAAATGTCTCTTAATTACACTTGGGTGGAAGGCAATATAGCAGTAACAAAATCAATATATTATTCTGAAAACAACAAAGACATTCAAGTCTCAATATGTGCCAAGTCTATACCTAAAATTGAAACTGAATCAGACTTCTTAATATGATTATGATTAGAAAAAAGCTCGTAAAAAATGCATTTTTTAACCTATTATACATACTTATACCTATTTTACATTTATTTGATAAAATAAATAAATTAGGATACAATACTAACTACTACAAGTACTAACAACACTACGAGTCTAGGATATGACATAACCGAATTTAATCATTCTTCTGGTTGGTAATTGAATTGATATATAATACATATTATGTATATGTAATGACAATTTGCTAAATGAAAAATGCTAAAAATAAATTTATATGTACAAGTAACTTGTATTTACATACATTAGTTAAATCATTAATCATTTTACTAAGATTATTAATAAAAGTTAGACTTACGATTAGACTATAAGGACTAGGACTAGATTCTAGCTCTGAATGACCAAATTTTGGCCTCCATTTTGTACTTATATAGATACTTAGGTACCCTATGTATAATTAAAGCTTGTAGACTTGGGCTTATGATAAGTACCTACTACTGATATAATGTGCTCAGCGGCACCTCTCTATAACGACTCTCGAATATTTTGCACAAATTTGAGAAAGTATTACCTATTAAATAATTATTTATGACCCTTCCTTTTTTATTTACATTTTATTTTGTAGATAGGTAAGATAATAAAATTCCATTTAACATTTAACCTCATTCATTATAATATCAGTAAAGGCAATTTAGATAATAGAATTAATAGATAAGATTTAAGTATAAATTATATATGATTCATATAAAGATAATTTTTTGCGATTTGTGAATCATTAATATTTAAGTTGGAAAATACGTTTAAATTCAATGAGGTAGCAAGTGTTGTAAAAAGTAAATGCAAATATTTGCTAAATAGTCAATAATAAGACAGGATTCCGGATTCCTGACTCAGGAAGGAAAGGATAGGACAAATTATGGGAACATGCTTCAATTTTACTTTTTTATTTTTTATCCAGACTTTATCTCATCAAAATTGGAATAAAATTATAAATTATTGACTTGACAAAGTAAGCCGACAATCAACTTCATTAACTTCCTCTCTATTCAGGTGTATCGCACCCAATTGTTACCATATTATAACATTATTATCGTTCAATTCTCAATTCTCATTCCAAATTCTAAACTCATAAACTAATTTATTGACATATCAAAGTAGCCTGCACCTTTTAATGTGATAGTAAGATTTTTATTTAAATCCATAGTTGAATAATTTAAGTAATATAAAAGCGCTTACAATTTCATTACAAAACGAATATTATTTGGGAACATTTTAAAAATCGTGTTTTATACATCAAGAAATAATCCATGTTTTCACTTTTCATTCAAATTATTGAAATAATAGATATTTTATGTTGTATCTTAAATATAAAATAAATTCTAAAGTTTGATCAAACTTGTGTTTTGTTTTTAATTCTTAATTATTAGATAGGAATAGGGACTTAATTATTATAACAGGGTTTGGAGCTTATAGGAATAGATGCATCAATTAGATAGGTAAAATATTTTAGATATTAAGACAATAGGTAGAACTGATAGAATTAATCTGTACATAGACTTCAAAATAAGCTTAAAGGAGTATCAGTTTTAGGCATTAATTTACCTTGCATTGAATATAGTATAGTGTAGTAGAATATAAGGTTTAGGATTTTATTTTATTGATGATATTTAGAAGTAGGGTAGGCATCTTTATATTATTTTATTATTCTTACTTTTTACTTTGTACTACCAATTTATGATGGGCAATATGCACCAAATATATTTTTAGGAAAAAATTTAGATTCGATACATAGGTTACGAGTAGGGTACTACAATTAATACACTAGTAGTAACTTTTGATCTGATCACAATTTTATTAGCTTAATATTTTTTTAAATTAGCATCATATCATATTATCATATATAAGATACATTTCTTACAATTAGCTAGATTAGTTAAATTACACCATTACAGTGAAGGTGATTAATTCACTGTATCGGGATAGTGAATCCCTTATGGTGCTTGTGCTTTGTACTTTATGAGAGAAGAAACAGGATTGTATAATAATATTATATCAGTACATACTAGCATATTAGAAAAGGATTTTTGAGTCAAATTTTTACAGATTTTTTGCACTTTTTCTGTAAAAATAAAGAAAGATGTAATCGACCGAGCAAATACTTGGACATTTTTATGAATAGCCTCCCCTGAGAACTCATTAAATCTTCCATTTTCTCTCACATATTTTTTAGCTCGCGTTTCGACTAATTTAGAACCATTGTTATACTCAATACTGCCCAATAATCCTATCTGTTACTTTCTTTTTTAAACAAAATTTTGCCAATAGTGGGGTACCTATATTTAAAAACATAGATACATTAGCCTATTTTGATGCCAAAATTTATTTTTTATTCATGTGCTCAAACTTGTAATTAAATATTTTTTTCAAAGTATTATAACTATACCTATACTTACTATTAGTACCTTACTAATTGACACACTTCATTGGCAGAGCTTTTTTAATAACTATGTCATATTTTTATTCATAGATTAAACTTTCCTATACAGTTTATATTCAAATTTTGTATTTTTATAGTACAAGTACCCAAGTTATTAGCTCTTTTTACATAATATCCGTAAACTGTGAAAGATAAAAGATTTTTATAGAAGGCAATCATATTTTTAAGAATAGATAATACGTTATATATATATATGTACCTACCTAAAGTACACTATACATCAGCATAGTACTTAGCTACTACAGATATATCTATCATAAAAGTTAAAAGTGTCAATTCTATAATTATCATTCTACATAAATTATACTTTCGATCAAAAAATCCCTACTTAATATTCCGGTTTTAAACGCCTGGCTTGTCAAATTGTCAAAAGCTGTCAACATTTTTATTTAAATTGTCCTTAAAACACTAGTAATGAAAAATATTGCAAAAAATTTATTATAGTAGTTATCTTACTATTTACTATACTATAGACAGTACAGACTACAGACAGACACAGACTCTACCAGACTACATCATTAACATAATAAGGAATACAGTATCTTATATATGCTTTCAAAATCTCTAGATTTTTGGGTTCATTAAAAGGTATCTACAGCATACAGAGTGTATTGTAGATATTTACCATTTGCATTACAGTAATAGTTGGTAAGTAAATATAAAAGGGATTTTTTGAGAAATTGTGAAACACCGAATTTCATTTTAATCGAATAATGAACAAGCCGTGAGCTTTTGAATTTGTGGTCATTAATATTTCATATGAATGGAAATCAATAAAGGGTTTCGATCTATATATTAGGTAAGGTATGCAATTTCGATTACTACAAGCATACATGTTTATAGTTTGAGGATTTTTTAGCAAAATAGTAAAATTCTGTATCTAAATACCTAGTACCCTACTTTAACTACCTACATATCTACAAATTTTGAGTTTTATCATTATGCATTTTATTGTATTTACATATATATGAATGTTTATAACTCAATAAAGATAAGATGAGTAGAAATGACACTGTCTTACAGTATTACTTTTATTTAGAAAGGATAAATTAGTATACTATTTAGCAAATTATAAACGAGATTATAAAATTGACTCTTTGAGAGCAAAAATTACGAACCTTCTAAAGTAGATGATTGGTAGTATAGATATAAAATAATTATGGGCATAAACAAAATTCTAAACCTCTAGCAAAAAGTAAAAATCAATTTTTGCCTATTTATTTTGTAATACAGAAGATACATTAATAAAGAGTTAGGTATGTTATAAATAAATAGTTTACAATAATTTATCGAAATTTGATATTAAAGTATAATAGAATGTACTATAGGGGAAAGGGTGGGCCAAGTGAAAGCAAATATTTAATCCATCGTGTAATTTGATCTGGTCGTAAATGGTTTTTACAATCATTATACTTGTACATAGTTCATAGTATGTACCCTACTATTATCTATATACATAATTATTACTTTGCACTACATATACATAGTAGATACTATAATACCATTATATTAAGGGCTATTCTGTAGTTTTAGTTGAAAATTCATTATAAATTGTAAAGTCAATTAGCCAGTTTTGATACAGACTTATGTACTTTGGTTTTGTTAAATTAGTTAGGTCAGATCACTATTTGTGTATTTTAATACATACGAGTATTACATAGCATTATGTACCATATATTACCTATTTATTATTATTATAGGCTCAAGTCTCGGATAGTTTATTTCTACATTTATTTTCAGACCACCAAGGAAGAAAGTACAAAGACCCTGCTGAAGAATTACATAATACATAATAATATACTACACCCAATTAGCTCGCACCAAGAAACCTTCAAAAAATTTCACTTTTAGTCTAAATTTTTTTAGAATTTAAAAATACTAATCATAGGTAAATTGATACCGTGGACGTGGACCTAAAATTTTAAGTCAAGATAAATACCTAAGTAGTAGTTAAAGAATCTATATTTTGAACTTTGAACTCTTCTATGTATGTAGAGATTGTTAGGCTAATTTTGTACTAGAGATAATTTATAGATAAAGGCTTTTGACCGAGTTTCAATTGGTTTTTACATCTTATATAGGCTGATACATAGCTAGTACTACTAATAATTAATAATATATGTACTTTGTAATATTAAAATTCTCATAATAGAATTATATGAATCATGCCGAACCACAATTAATTCGAAAATAACGAGATAGTTGTAGTATATAAAGCATGTATGTAAGTACATATAATAATATCCTGAATATTAGATAGGTAGGCTATCCTGAAAGATAGTATTTCTTATACTGATATATATGTACCCACATAGTTTTACATAGGTAGTTGTTACCTTTTAAAGTTCTCAACTGTTTCTGACATTGAACTTAAATAGCTTTATAGCCAGTTCCATTATACCATATACCCAAGTTAAGACTATAGATATACTTAATATTTATAAAATTTAATATGTTAATAGTCAAAGTTTGATTTTTGATGAGATTAATTGACCTTTTCATCCCTTTTATTATAATAGTGTAGTATTATACTTCACATAGTATAAGGTACTATTTATAAACTTGTGGAAAACACGCGTAAAAATACTTATCTAGTCAGATATGATCAAATCTCACGTAAAAATACTTATAAGTAGATATATCTACTTTATAATTTGGTCTATGTAAATGCATGTTTGTTTGTTTGTGTGCGTATAAAAAAGTGAGAATAAAAAACGGATTCGACCAACCCAAAATTATCTGTAAAATTATGCTTACATAATGTACCTTTATATACTATAGGTACCTATTATCCATCTTTTAATTTTTAACTTTTATACAAAATTTGTGACCCATGAGCAGAAAACTACATTATTGACTATTGCATTGGTTAAATTATAATTATAATACCTAATTACTTATAAGGTAATTAATATCTAATTGGTTTTTGGGCAGTAATATCGATAGAATAACCCTAGAAATTTTGAATCTGTAACTTGAGCAAGATCATGAGACTGATATGCCTAATGCAAATTATGATACAAAATGAAGGGAATTCTATATACATACATGCCTATTACCTATCTCTAGGTGAAACTGCAAATATCTTACATTTTTAAAGCATTTTTAAAAATTGAATAACTGAATCCTTATTGAATAGGCATACTACTAGTTGTACTAGTTTATTTATCAGGTATTTATACTAGGTAAAATGTTTATATTTAAATAAATAGTTATTTTTAAATACAACTTCCGGTTGAATAAGATGCTAAAACAGTAGAAAAAATTCTCCAGAGAACTATCTAAAATGGCAAACTATGCAGATAAAAAAAAACTTGAATATCAATCAAGTAAAGAATTTTGTATCTATTGGTACATACCTAGTACATATTATTATAGGATTGCATTACATAGTACATTTATAAATTAATTCAGGATAGTACCAGTCTACACCATCATTATCATAGACTATCTATATCATCAATTTATTTTATATTATTATGCAAGTACTGACAAAATGAAACCAGGTAAAATCTTTTATCTTTTTTTATCCAATAGTATATACCTAAGCTTTGCTTTTTGATCAAATCAAAGTAAATATTCGATGGGTGAAAAAAGTGTCAAAGGAAATGATTATTTTTGTTCTACTTTTATACTTTTATGAAATAAGTTTTTCGATCAAAAACTCTAGACTTGGAATTATAAGGTACTTATATGTAGGATGTAGGTACTTATTAAAGATTAAGGGAAAAATAATCAAGAGTCTTGAGAACTTGAGAGAAACTTATTGTTAGTAGTAAATCTGGCTGGATTATTTCGATTATTTAGCCAAGTTATAGAGAGATTTATTTCATCTTTTATTTTATTTTACCTGAATTACATTTGATTCCTTAAGGATTTAGATTTAGGATTCTCAAAATCTTTTAGAAAAAAATCAATCAACTTTTTCTGAGGAAAAGTACCTAAGTATATGTACCCTACCTATATAATATGTCTTAAAATCTTATTATTTATTATAAACCTATGCTTAAAGGCCTAGTGACCAACTGAGCTTTTGACTAATAAGTTATGTTAAATATGATTCTTTATTTATTTTAAATTTCCTAACTTACTTACGATACTCGTAGTATACACATTTTAGGGCTATATAGTTAGTAAAATTACAAACATTACCTACCTTATACTGATATGTAAGCTAAACCTAAGTAGGTATAGCCAATTGTTTATAAAAATGTAAACCTACTATGTAGGGTATTGATATTTAAGCAAATTTATTATTTATACACTTGTCTTCTAAACTGTTTATTATTTCAAGAAAATACATACTAAATTATTGACTCTTTTTAACTTTTATTGCAGGATCTGCAGTATTTGAAATGGCATAAATATGCTTAAATATTTATAAATTTTTGTCTTAAAATTACGTAAAATATTCACATTTATCAATCAAGTTAAAAAAATCCTTATGAAATTGAACTCTTTTTGATCATTTTTTATGAAAATTTTGAAAATTAAAAATATTTGCTAAAAATTGATTAGGGTTAGGGTAGGTACATAATAACAAAAATAATTTCTTACCTGAGAATTTGAGATTTGGATTTGGAATAACTTGCCTATCTTAAGTGATCTTGAAAGACCGAAATTTTGATTTTGTATTTTTTGTAATTTGTAAAGAAATGTTTTTGTACTTTACTGTCACGTACCTACTATATGCAAAGTATCTTGTTTGAGAAATAACAACTCGACTTATGAATAAATTTGACTTGATTTCAGAGACCAGTGAACATTTTCAAGATTTCAAGTTTGAAGTTCGAAGGGTCCTTTCGAATTTATACAAGGGATTATACTTTATACTTATACTTATCCAAGTAGGTACTAAAACTAAACTAATATAGAGAAAGTTAAAAATTTCGGTGAAAGTAAAAGTTGATTTGAGAAACGAAATGTCAGTCTTCAGTCTAATATATATTATACTGCTACAAATACCCAAACATACTTGTAGTAATTTTATACACTTATCTTATACATACTTGATGTAACTTAAGTATAAATATCACGATATGATATAATGTTACTCATTAGTAGAAAAGGGTCCAATTGCTTCGACTGTCTAAAGTAGGGTCGGTACTTATTAATTGTGTTTTGAAATATTTGTATTTTAGAAATTCAATTTGCACTTTTTCTAAAAGCCAACCCTTGATTTTAAAAAATATGACCAATGTCCCCTTTTACAACTGTCAAGTATACTTATTATGTAGTAATTTTTGTGTAATATAAGTAGATACTTACTTGTACTATTCAAATTCAAGTGGTTATTTTGAGGAGGCTTGAGAGTAAAAAGGTAAGACTTACTACTTCTCAAGACCACTAGAATACTACTCGTGCTTTGCTTTCCACTTTTTACTATTTTACTATTTTCTAAGCTATTTTACTACGGTATTATAAAGCAAAATAACTAGCAAAATTTGGATTATGTCTATTACAAGTACAAGATACTTATATTAATGCACTATAGGCTCTGCTATAAGGTAGATATTGATATTGTAATGCTTTTTGACTAGACTGTGCTAGTACCCTAGTAGGATGTAAGCATATACTGGTACTAATAGGTGATGAGAATAATAGGTAGGTAATGCCTTTTGATATTTCAATTTCGGAATCTAAACAAAAAAACATTTCCCAATTTTTTACTATAGACATAGACATACTATAGTACTGATACACCATTCTTATCCGTTTTTTTTTTGCACTTTTTGCATTTTTATTTTTTATTAACTATATAAGACTAAACTCCATAACCTATAGGTAGGTAATATGTATAGCAAAAGTAATTAAAAATTTAGCATTATTTGTCTCAAAATCGAGGTACCAGTAAGTAATAAGGATAACTCATTCATACAGATACATCGTAAGTAGTACCTACATAATATTTATGAGTTTTTATACATAAATACTCTCTTTTAACTCTAATTCATACTCTGCTTTTCAATTTTCTTTCAATTTGAAATATATATGTATTTACAAAAATTTAACAAGTACTTTACCCGCACCTAGCCTATTTATTAATTTTTCGAGGCAATTTTTCTTTTAAATGTTAGTATTTAGTAAGGATAGGTATTTTTAGTATTTTCCTAGTACGAGTAAATTCAAAAATGAAATATTATGGTATACCTACTTATAATATTATTTTTATTACTAAATACCTACCAGTTAAAAATGATATATTTATAATGCTAATGCTAATAAAGTGCTATTTTGATTGTAATTAGTAATTAGATAACTGCTCAATTCATTCTCTCGTCCAATATACATATATTTTATTTTAAATCCATCTAGTACCCTACTATAATATATTATACTTACTCGTAGCTTGTAAATTATCAATTTAAATCAGATCATTTATATATGTATATTAGGTACATCATAAAATCATAATTTATAAGCAGCTTGTATTTGTATTAGTAATATGTGCAGACATAAGGATACTAATCTGTAATAGTAAGTATTGTGCCAATAACCTTTTAAGTATTTACTTTTAACTAAGGTAATCCGAATCCTGAGATATTGATTAGTCGTCGTAACTTAACTCTTGACAAGTCAAATTATTTTTTGCTACACTTCTTACCTAATAAATGTAATAGGTTCCATACTAGAGATATGAGGATTGAGGACTTATACTTTTAGGTACATACGAGAACTTGATTAATCATTCATATCTTTCAGAATTCCTTCAGAATTTGAAGGAAAAATATATGACTCGAATTTTTTCATTTGAATGCACAGAAAGAGTCATTTGATTAGGGGTTCGATCAAATGCTCAGGACAGGCATGACAAGTAAACTAGACCCATCAAACTGTCCAAAAAAAGATTTGAAAAAAATGTCTAATTTGTCAAATATCGTAAAATGCTATCAAAGAAGTTACAAGCTATCAGATTCCAAATAAAATTAAAATTCTGAATATTCTAATTCTAATGTACCTTATCTACTTATTTTAATGTACCTACCCTACCTACAATTATGTACCATTATTTTAAGTATCTTACTTGCTCTTTATGATTAAGAGCAAAATTTCTTATAGTGAACACCAAGGAATTCTTTGATATTTTTCTCCAATATAAATGATTCTGTTGTAATTTGTTTCAACTAGTTTTTACAGCTTTTTCAAACATGTTAATTAGGTAAAGTAGGTAGTTTTAACTTTTCTTTAAAAAATAAAGTTAGTTCTATACAGATACTATAGGAGTAGAAGTATGTAATTTAAATACCCGCTACCTTATGTAAATAGGATTAGTCAAAATATATTAATAAAGGACATTTAATTTCATAAAATCCACAAAGTTAGTTTTTTTGACTTTTCTTGCATCATTATTATTATAATGCCCAAAGTCCCAGCAGTCTACTAAAACATAACTTACTTATGTATGTATTATTGTGTGAGCGAAGCGAGTATACTAATTGTAAATTCCTCTGTCATGTTCAGTTAGTTTGTATGTCCAGAAGATTACCCAAAAAATATCGGTGTATTGGACGGATTTTAACCAAGCTTGATATAAAGAAACCCATTATAAAATCCATAAATAGGGTTTAGTTGTGCTACTTCTACAAATGTAGATTTTACCAGTGTCTCCAAACGGTTCTGTGGGTCCTTTAAAGAGGCACTGGAACCAGAAAAAATTTTATTAGATAAAAAAATGTTCTATCTAAATGGTTTGAAATGTATAATAATACGGTCCCCAGAAATACTAAAAAAATTAATTAAACGTCGTTTTCAAGCTTTCACATTTCAAAAATTAATTAATACTAATAGTAAGAAGTAGATAATTAGATCCTAGTATATAGTAAACAAATACAAAGAAATGATCAATTTGAATTAAAAAGCATTTTAAGCTCTCGAGTAAATACCTACTACATACCCTATGTAGTCAGCAGTAGAAAGATAAATATTTATAAAGCTTTACTAACAAGGTAAAGCTGCTTAAAAAGAAAAGTTTTATTAAATATTTGTAGACATTATGATTTTTAATGATTTTATGATTAGTATAAAAACCATTTATCAATATATAGTAATGTATGTATAAGTCCCTATTATTACAAAAAGTAGAAATATGTTGAGGACATTAGCTTTTTGTCCAAAAAAATCCCAAAAAGGAAGATTTTGTGTTTAGATAATAAATATTATTACCATTTAGTATGTATAGTATGTTTTTTATAAATCTACTTTATAAAGTAAACCCCATAATAGAGAAACTTTCATTTCGATAATTCCCTAATCATTAAAAATTTAAAAAACATACATAAAAATGTACCTAACTACATCACTATTCCCTGTAGAAATGTCATAAAATATAAAATTATAAAGTAGTACCTATAATATAATGTTATACCCCACTATAAAAAGTTGAATAAACATATTTAAATAAATATTTTCATGATTTACCTTTATACAAAGTACCTACATAATAAATAAGTACATACATAAGGTATTTATTATTAGAGTTTATACCTTTTTAAGTTTATAAGTAACTATTCTGAATTCTGTTCTGAGTTCTGCATTCAGAAATTTTTTATGATATTTTTACAAAGTTTTCTGTATCATAAAATAAATCAAATCCAGAGTTGATTGATCTTGAGATGAGACCTTTGGATTTGGATTTGAATTAAAACTTTTATAAACATTTTTGAAGTTAATGCAGATACTTAAGAGGATCTTTAGAGAATTTTGAGATTGCTTGTCCAGAATTCAGAGGTACAGAATGCAAAAACACTAATGGTCTCAAGATTTTTAAGATTTATATAATGTAGATGAATGCCAAAATAAATTAAAATGACCTATTATATATTACATATAAAAACTACTCATTTCTAAATGGCATCTAATTAAACTGTCATAAAATTTACTGAAACGCGAAAAAAATTTCATGAAATCATCAAATTGACATATGTGTCAAAAAAAAATTTTTAGTTTGTCAAAAAAATTCTCAATTTGTCAAAAAAAAAACTGAAAGTAACAAATAAGGATAAATAAGTAGAAAATAGTTCTAGTATAGGTATAAATGGTATTTTGTATAGAAAAATTTAAAAAGGTAAGAAATATGATAATCGAATTGATAAGAATTTGGATAAT
>JAQIXA010002912.1:0-15819 GCA_034699045.1 Nanhermannia cf. coronata Gr-Ori-00579 | reverse complement strand
CATTGAATCAATATTCACTCATATATTTACAAGGTACCTATAGTTATTTACATACTAATTTTAGTACTTCCAATGCCTTGTGTACCTTGTGTATTCTAAAACAAATATTTTTTGTTCATTCTAGCAAATCAGATGTGTAAGTACTTGGTTTCTCAAAATAATCCTATAAAAAAATTTAAGAAAAAACTCAAATATCTATCTAAATTCAAATAGCGTTTTTATGAAGAAAAAGTAGAATTTTAAATATCTATCCAATGTATTTGTTAAAAAATAAATTTTGAGCTTCAAACTTTTAAATTTTCAACTTTCTCTTTTTCAAGTGAATGTACAATTTATGGTGTTTAATTTAAATTTAAAATTAAATTTCAGATGGTCTTTTGGAATTCTACTTTGGGAGCTTGTCACATTAGGAGGGTAATTTAATAAATATTCAAATTCTAGTCATAAAATTTAAAATACCTATTTACCTTGCAATTTAATTCTACTCATGCGAAATTTAGTATCTTAATATATAAATATTTAACTTTCAGGATACCATATCCAGGTTTATCCAATTCAGAGCTATTTGATTTGCTAAAATCAGGCAAGATACATCAAGATATATCATGTATAAATAAGGATAATTTTAAAATTTAATTTCTTTTTTATAGGTCATAGAATGTCAATGCCAGAAAATTGCTCAGAGGAAGTGTAAGTTTCAAATAGTTGAAAAGTTTTTAAAGTTTGAAAAAAAATTCAAAATCTCAAACTTTTTTTTTGCAAAAAAATAGATATGCTCTAATGGAAAAATGCTGGAGAAGTTCGCCGTCATCAAGGTTTAATTTTACAATCAATAGAATAAAAGATATATGTAAATTGTAAAAAATAAAAAAATTATTTCGAATTTCGTAAAACTTTTTAGGCCAAACTTTACAGAATTAAGAACGCACTTAGGTAAGTTAAATTATATATTACAAAGTATATATTACAAAGTATAGTATTATTTTAATTCTCAGAAATGTCATTCATTATTAAACTATTAATTTAGAAAACATGTTGGAAAATGCAGATCCTACGTAAAGAATCCTTTTATAAAATGTTTCAAATTAATAATCATTTTTCAAATTATTCTAGAATGTACCTTTCATTAAAATCTGATATCCCCCCGAATTATTTTGACTTAAGTTCCAGGTACAAAGTATTTACAAAACTATTAAAATTTTCCTACTTTTTCTAAAAGTTTATATTTTTTAGATCAGGAAATCTGAAAACGGATTATCGTCGAATTTCTGGATTTACTGATAATGATGAGAGTTCTACTAGTACAAATACACTTACAAATAATAATGGACTTAAATCCACGAATAAAATGAGAAATCCTAGTCACATAAATCAATCAACAAGGATTAAATCATTCAGCTCTTCGAAATCAAACTCTTATTCAAATTCAAATTCGATTCAACAACACAATTTGTCAAATTTGAATTCACCAGATTCAGGATTTCTACAAAATATTGGTCTTAATAATGTCGATGCATATATTCTCAAAGAAACCTGCAATCAAGAATCGAATAATAAGGGGCCAAATATCCAAAATATTTGTGAAAATGATTTAGAAACGGAAAGTGTAATTAAAGGCAATTGTTTTGAAAATAAATTATACGGGTTAAAATCCTAATCAGCATTAAATAGAGGTACTAAATTGTAGCATAAGTTCGATATATATAAATATATTTATTTTGAAATGGGTGAATTTGTGACCTGATTATTGATAATAATCTCTATTTGTGAAATCTTTCTGTATACTTTTATGAACATGAACTGATTCTATATATATTAGGTATGTGTTTTTACAATATAGTATTAAAAAAATGAAATAATTCTATTTTTACATAACAATTGGTATAAAATTAGCAGCAACTGATAGATACCAAAAGATACCTACTGATAGACTGATAGATACCTAAATTACCTAAACTTAACTTAAATTTTGAAAATTTGCGATTTAGGTATGAACCTATAATATGTATTAGGGTAGGGCACTTGAGAATTATTATAAAGTCTCATAAATTTAAACCTTATAAAATATTGATTGTACTTGTATTTTACAACTGTACTAATTTTAAGTTATTTAGGCATTTGTGATATTTAAGAATGTTGGTATTCTTAATGTTGGTAGGTTAGTAAATATCCAGGGTTAAAATTTTTATTAGTTAGGCATATTTTACATGAAGTATCTACTTATAGTGACAACCCCAAGTCGTTTAAAATAAGTTTAAACTTGAATTTTATCAATTTAAAGGTAGTAAATCACAACAATAGTACATAAACATAGTAATGGTAAGTATACTCGTACTCATAGTATCTAGAACATATCAGATTATACGTAATGTACATATATGTATAGAAATATGTAAACTGATATTTTTATGAAAAATTAATAAGCCATTTCTATTTATATATGTTACAGATATTTGTCTTTTTATTCTCTACCTATATTATGTACCTAACCTATGACATACACAACTATAATGGAATCTAATCTTGACTAAAAATAAATTCTAATACTGTAATATTGGTGTGTAATACATACATATACAATGTGCACGCTCTTATTTATTACTTAAATACTTAATAAATTACCTACATATTTAAAAAACGACAAAAATATGAAGATATGATTTTTTTATTCAAATCTACTGGCAACACATAATAAATTCTTACAGATACTTATGATTAAAACTACTACCTAGTATTCACTTTTAGTCTAATCGAAACCTTCTCGAACATTTGTCTTAGGATTAGTAGGTACCCTACCTATATACACATTGATAGAATATTCATATTTATTAATCATTAATTAAACAATATCAATAGTAATCTATGTAAGATGTTTGTGTAGAAAGAACCTTTTTAAATTAATTGAGTAAATATCTTACATAATGTGCCCAATATTTATTTCAAATTCAGCATAAACAAAGGATTTAATTAAAATTAAGATTAATTAAATGAGCGATTCTAGTTTTTAAAACCTAGTCTTAATTGAATTAATCAAATCCTATAAATAAGTTACACATTTTAGCTAAAATAATTTCAATTTTCAATCTCAAGTTTTCTTGTTTTCTTAATAAATGTCGTAAAAACTAAACTATGTATTTTCATTAGCAAATGTTTAAAATCCAATAAATAAATATTTATTTATAAAAAATACCCTGTTTAGAAAAGTTATACACAAACTACTACTCTAGTTGAGCATTATAATGAGCTTAATATATTCTACTTATAAATTGGTATGTACGAGTACGAGTATAGAGTTTTACTTACATATTATAGATTATATAGATACACTGTAGACTGTAGACTAGATTTAGTTTGAATAATTTATATTACTACTAACTAGAGTTCTTACTACCTTTAGGTATATTTTAAATTTTTTCTCATTAAATCATCATGTCTCGTTTGAAAGACAAGATGATAGATTTTAAACCCTCAAAAAATAATTTGAAAACAATTTTATCGCCAGCAAATTTGACATATTTGTGTTTGAAATGGACTTTTCTAGTTTCGAGTCATCTGGGATATTACCATGTAAGACCCATCAAAGATCAAAGCAAAAAAGTAGTAAGATTCGAAGTTGAAGATCGAAATTGGAAGAATTTTCAAATCCACATTGTAACCTATGTAAAGATAGTCTATGGAATTTTTAAAATAGTTTCATTTCCAGTGACATATGAAGTTTATGGAGTTTCCTCGATTCTTGCTCTGCATTTCATAAGCTTGGTTCAAATGAGCTTGAGTATTATATCTGGTCATAATGCTCAAAACAAATTCATCAATGAAGTGTGCTTCATTCATAACAATTTATACAAACTGTACGACAAATTGAAAGCAGGTAGGTCAATTTAAGAGTATTGGCTATAAATATATAATTTAATTTAGAAAATCTGTTCCAGATGGAAAAGATATCAAATACTGGTGGGAACACCGTGGGCCTCAAATCATTATCATCAATACTGTGGTTCATTACTGGATGACAAGGATAGTTTATGCTATCGTTTTTCTCATAAAACCTGAAGGGACTTTATATTTCTTCAGATTCTTGCCTGAAATTGTTCAGCAAAATTACTTGGCGCTTTTTAGCTACTCTGTATTCGAATTTTGGATATCTGGATCTTGGATGGACGTCATTATTGTCAGCGGCTCAATTGCAATGGAATATCAGATATTTGCAGAGTCTATTCTCAAAATTCTCAGGTGGTTATATCAGTATAATGATAAAAAAATTTAGTTACCTATCTACATATACGTATAATCTTAGCTACTACTACTATTATAGAGTAGTAAAAATACTATTTGAAATGGTTATATATAAAAGGTATCGAAATTAGCAATTTTTATTTTAGAAATTTTTTGAAACCATCAAAATTTTCAAAAAAAATGATATTATAGTATTAGGTCCAAAAATGTTTGGTCTGAAATTAGAGTCAAAATTTCTGCTTAAAATTCATAATTTTATTAAAAATTTCACTACAAACCTACATTAATATTCTTATTCTCATAGTATTTAGTAGGTACACTAGATACTAAGATAACTTATTATTATCCTGATCTAAACTAAAGCTTTGAAAGTTTACATATTTATTATGTAAGCTTTACCCTGATAGCATAGGGTTTTATTCAAGTAAAATTTCATTACAAAAGTATAACAGGTACTTTTATTATTAATTTTTTACATTGTTATTTCAGGTTATGGGACATAATAAAAAAATTATAAAATCTTTAATAAATAAATTTCATCTTGTTAAATTTTTAATATTTAAATTAACAATTTAGATACGATGAAGTCTACTCATACGACTATAAAATCCAAATATATCGAAAATTACAAATCTTAAACCGCATGTTTGGCCAGTACTTTTCCAACATGTTTTTCTTTTGGCAAGTGATTTTGGCCTGTTTCAACATAATTGCGATCTATGTGACACTTTACCTATTTGAAAGTATGCATATCATCATGTGGCTACTCTTTCCTCTGAGCATTGTCTCAGCTTCAGGATATGCAAATTATGTAATTGGACAGTTTTCAAAGTTAGACGAGCAATCATTACTAGTTATGGAAAAATTCAAGCAAAAATATACTCATTTTGAAAAGGATTTGAGCCTTCAAAAGCAACAATTGTTCAGAAGAGCTCAAATCAACTCTCTTGAGGATCTGGAAATGCATTTTGGACAGTTTGTTCAATTTATTTTATAAGTAAAATTTAAAGCTTATAAACAATAAATTTATTTTTTTAGATTTGGCTTGATGTCACCAGAGCTTATGCTCTGGATAATGGATCAAATCGTAGGCAATTTTCTTACCCTGAAAGATGCAATGGGAAAATAAGTCACATTAAAATAGGCATATTATACCGAACTTAATACTATATTTACAATTTACTGTGCTTAAATTCAAGAGTAAGAATAAATATGTATCCTACAGTACAGATATAATGAGCAAAATAAAAACAACCTAGACCTAAATATTTTATTTTAAATTGTTTTCAAACAAATTGAATTCGCAATCAGAATTAGAAAGAACATACCTAGATATCTCAATCATAAAATATTTTGATAGTTTTTTTTATATTTAGGTAATATAAATATTCTGAAATTGAAAAAAAAAAACCAGCCGAAACACACTTTTATTGTTTCATAAAAACAAAATTGAAAATAACTTTTATTTTAGCACACAATTTATGTGAAGTTCAAGTACCAAAGCCAAAGCCCATCAAATCCAGGATTTGAAGAATGTGGAATAAGATTTGTAATAAATGAGCTATCATTATTGTATAGTCCTTTTTTTAATATACATTAATAAATTTTTATGAAAGCTGTCATAAAATTTTGACCCATTCATTCTATTCAATTTCCTTTTTAAAACTTTATAAAAAGCCCGATAAAAGAATTTCTTAAACTTAATCTTAAGATTAGAAGTATTTAAACTCCCTCGTCGTTTACTATACTAATGTGATGTACTGCTGTACTGATAAAAGATTCAATTTTTTAAACTTGTTTTTTGTTTTCTAAAATTTATTGGGACATGAAATCCTTAAATTGTCATTTTATGTACATAGGTAGGTACCTAGAATAAGTTCTTGAAATAAAATTTATTTCTAAAATCAGAGTTGCATATTACGGAGTATTACGATAAAATGAAAGCTTATAATCGCATTATATACCTACCTACTACCTACACATTTTATATTTTGATGGGGAAAGGGATAAAAAATTAGAGAAATACCATACTTGGTATTTCACTAAAGAAAATTTGTAATTTATATCAAAGAGTAGATTAATATGCATAATGTAGTACCCTACTTATATATTTAAAATTTTAGAAAAGTCTATAGAAAGGATTAGGTATATATAAAAATATTATTTTTACATTACGAAATTCTTAAGTACCCATGTTAAAACTTCAATTTATTTCGATTTCCTATTTTAAAAAGATTATAATTATACCTAATATGTACATGCTTAAATACGGAGTATTTTGTGAAACTGAAATGGAAATTCTCGTACCTTACCTACATATTAGACAAATATGCAAATTTATAAGAATTTGAACTATCTTTCAACTATCAAAGAACTTTGAAAATTACCTAAAATTAAAGGTATTAAGTACCTATGCATTTCTTAAGCATACTTGATCTATGTCGTAGACATATTAATCAAATCGAAATCTCAAATATTCATTAATTAATGGAATACACCATTTTATTAATGATAAGTGAAGTAGTAGACAAGTTTCAGCTCAATTGTCATTTGTCAAACTGGATTAATTAATGAATCAATGTGAAGGATTTGGATTTGACTTTGTCATATAAAAAATATGCTCAAATATCTGTAGAAGCCACAAGTAGACGGTTTTCAATGACTTTGACCTGATTACATATAATTAGTCAAAGGATTCTTTACTATTGTATTTTCCACACCAATACATTTCATATACATACCTCATAATATCTCTAATTTAAATTGCTAAATTAATTTGCATATCCGCGTATACCAAAAGAGAGGAAATCAAATGACAATTAATTATAGAAAATATTCGTTCTACACCTTTTAACCTTTTATCAAGTATAAAAATTGATTTGCTCTAGCACTATGCTGATTAGTTATTTTCAGGAATTTTGTCAAAAATTAAAGCCTTTCTTCAATATACTAATTACATTAATTATTATAATAGGGGTAAAATGAAATCTCTTATTATATTTCTAATCTTATTTTGTAAAATGGTGAATTGTGGATATATTAATTTCTCGGATGTGCCTTGTGGGACATCTGAACCTAATTACCCTGGTTCGAAAAGGAATCCGAAAATTGTTGGTGGAGATATGAGTTACCCTGTAATAAATTACTTACAATTATCTTGATTTCACTTGAAATATTTAATAATTTTATTCTAACGAAAGGGAGAATTTCCATACATAGTAAGTGGCATTCATGGTAAATTAAATTTAAAATCAGTTTAAATATTCAATTCTTCAAATGTTTAAAAAAGGTTTCGATTAAAAAATATCACTGGAATCATCATTTATGTGGAGGTGTTTTGATTTCGAAAAGGTTAGATTTTATCGTTTTTTTTTCGATATTTATTGTAGTCTTATTCTTATCCTTATCCTTAGGCTAAGGATTAAGATATGTTTTAGAGGATTTGATAAGTGCATATATAAGTATTTATAATTTCCATAATATAGAACATACTCTTCCTAATAGTTAGTTAGGTCAAATTTTATAAAATTATAATACCAACAATAAGAAATTATCTCAAATCTATAAAATTCTCGGTCAAATTAAACCGAAAATGTACATGCCTTAATATGAAGATTTGTTAAAAAATATTTTGAAAACTGTGGATTTCAGATCTGAAATACCAATTTAGATTTAGATTGTGATTGTGATTGTGATTTATTAACGTGTCAAAACTGATTCAAATTACAAAATATTGCTTTACAATCAGGAGTATTCAGGAGACACATTTTTAATAAGAATTAATGTATCATAAACAAGATATAAAAACTAAAAATACTTATAAATAGACTTAGGTACCCAACAAAATTATCATTTCACTTTTTAGCTTTCAAATTTTCGATTTTCGATTGTGATCAAACTTTCGATTAGAATATTAAAATTTTGCTAATTAAAAATCGAAAATTGAATTGCAATTAGAAATCGATTTGATTTTGGTCTTTTTTACATGAGATTTTTGAAATAGCATAAGGGGTTTTCTATAATGTTTTCCAATATAATGTAGTATTTTTTGATAATTTATATAGTAGGTAAATATCAAAAATAAGGAATAGCCAAATTAAGTGCCCTTTATTTATGCTATAACATTCATCTTTGTATTATTTGTGAAAATATTTTTGTTTGATTAATTAATACTTTTCTAGTTTTTTGTATCTAATATGAATACATATTATGTATACCTACCGCCTACCTAATAAAGAATACGTAATTTTAAAATATACTTTTTCTAAAATAGGTTCTATTTATAAATATTTGTAATCTTAATTAATTAGTTTTTAATTGATTTACAAAAGTTCCCTACATAAGCATATAGAAGTTTAGTGAAAAAACTTTTTGTTCAAATGTCTAATGGATTCTATTTATAATGTCTTTCATATTCTTTCTCTTTTTTTCAAGTTTAATTTTAACAGCAGCTCACTGTTATCGACCCGAGAAATCTCATCAAGTGCCCTATTATGCTGTAATCGGAGAATTCAATATCGATAATCAAGATAATCCAAAAGAGCAGATCCTAGAAGTAAAAAAGTGGGTGATACATCCATTATACCAGGATATGACAAAAGAGAATGACATTGCCCTACTCGTGTTACATGACAATGTCACCTGGGTGAGGAAACAAGCCATGGTCAGTTCACGTTATTTTTCAAATACATGTTTAAAAACTATCGGTTTAATTAGGTAAATTATATAACGTATCATTTTTATTAAGTAATTTTGAACCTACCTAATTATTTTTTGAAAAGAACTACCTACATACCAATATATATGATATTACATTATGCAATAAGTATATCTAGTTACTTATTGTTAGCAATTTTCTAAGAAGTAGCTAGATATTTTCTCAGAAGTATCTGTAGGGTAAGGGTACTATTTTTATAAAAGAGCTATTTACCAATTTTTTGAAAATAATTCACTTTTCGGATAGTAGTATGTTGGTTACTTAAACCTTATCAATTAAATTTTTTAAATGTGAAATAATTTTTAGCCTGCATGCATTTGGGATGGAAAAGGAATCAATTTGGAACAAGAAAAAATATTTGCAACTGTTGCAGGTAATTTTTTATTTATGAAATAAATCTTGCAAAATCATTCTCATTACAATTATTCATAATACAGTATATCCGTGTTTTTAGCAGTTTAAATTCTGTTGAAAATAGATTAAATATCAGTACCTACCTATTACATTAGAGTTAAATCAAAAATGGATCTAATCTAACATGAAATACTTTCATATACCTAGGTATAATTTTATTTTATCCAGAAAATTGAAAAAAAAATCTCTTTTTTGCAAAAGTCTATATTTTTATTGGTATTTTAGGCAAAAATAAATATATGTACCTATTATAGACTACCTACATTTTTATTGATTCTAAAATTGTACTAGCAATAAAATGTAATTTTAGAAGGTAAAATCAATATTTTTTTGATATCGACGTGCTATTCATATTTATACCAATATATTATATATTACTGGTAACTGGTAGTCTTTGTGATTTGTATTTCATAAATTTTATTTGTTTTGTTATTTGTTTTTTTTTGATATTAGTAAATATATATCTGTAGGCACCTATATAACAAGTAGTCAGTAGTACTCGTATAATAATGTTACAAGTTTAGAGTATGGATGTGAAATTGTATCTATGTATATACTGTTCTTTATATAGGTAAGTAAATACTAGGTCTAGGAACCTAGGTACTTGCACATACTGTTACGTATAACAATTGAAATGCATTTGACAGGTTGGGGAAAACAAAATGAAGGTTCTGAAGTGCGAAAAACCTCTGATGTTTTAAGAAAAGTGAAACTGGAGATTTTAGAAGATTATCAAAAGTGTCAAAATGTGATCGACCATATTGGACTACAGGTCAAATTAAAAAGTTCGCATATCTGTGCCTGGTGGAAAGTAAATTTTAAAAAGTGTCTCCAAACGAAAAAAAAGTTGTCCTTATAAATATCAATTGAATTTTAGGATGGTGGCAAGGATTCTTGTTCTGGTGATTCTGGAGGTTTGAAACGTTTATAAATTGCAATATTTATTTATTTTTGACACAATTTTAGGCCCAATGATGATAGGTCAAGGAAATGTGAAGACTGTAGTCGGGATTGTCTCGACAGGAAAGGGCTGTGCTCGAAAGGGTACCTACTAACCATAAATACGAGTAAATTGATTTTTTCTCATTAATTATCAAGTACTTTTTTTTCAGGTTATCCAGGTATGTGATATTTGATAAAGATAAGAATTCAATTACTATTTGTTTTTGAGCTAAAATACGTATAAATTTTTAAAGGTATTTATACAAGAGTCTCAAGTTATATTAATTTTATTCGAGAAACTGCCGAAGAAATTGAGAGAAATAAAATTTAATAATTTATACTTTATTAAATATTCTAAAGTAGAGTAGGGTAGGTAATAGATAAGTACTAGTCAATTTCATGTAAAATTTTGAACTAATTGTTTTGTCATTTTTTGTGATCTAACTTATTACATAGGTTTAAAGAAGGTATTACTGGGTAAAAACTATATATGCTGAATATAAATTAGTAAAAAAAGTACCTACCTATCTATAAAAAAAATATTTTATCACATACAAATGCATGTGAAACTTGTTTAACTGTAAACTTATAACGAGATCTCTATTTTTTGTAAATTCGAATTCGATATGAAATATTTACGAATAAATAACATAACGAAATTTATTCTCAATTTCAATACGGCTTAAGGCATTGAAATTTGTCTAGATGCTCAGTAGTAGTAGATTCATATGCATGATTTCCAACTTTAGTTGGAAATAATCTCTAAAAAATTTTGTCTCAAAACTGCTTACTAACTAGGTACTTATATATTCTATCTAATAGAAAAGAAAACTTTTATTCAGAATTTCAGAGATATTTCACTCAACTTTAAAATTATAGTAGGGTACGTATGTTACAGTACGAATATCAATGTCATTATATGGTATATATACTCACTTTATTTACTTACATACATATTATATTAGTAAAATACCTAAATTAAATACAAAACTTTTAAAATTTTAAATGTAACTGTATGAATAATCGCAGTCAATGCAATGGCATTGGAAACGAAAATGCTAACAGGCAGGTACTTATCTACTTTATTAATTACTTTAGGTATTTGGTAGGTAGGTATTGAATATTGTCACAATTTTTCCAAACCCTCGAAAAAAGTTTTTTTAAATATTTTGCCAACAAGTAAACTGGATAAATCTTAAGTATCTTATTAGGTTTATTAAGAGGCATTAATCAAAGGAGCCCAGGTAATCTAAATTAGGGTAAGTACTTAATTAAGACCCATTTAAACTCTCAATAATAAGATTAAAAACCATAATTTCCTCTCAGGTTCAGGTTACTTAAACCAAATTAGAGTACCTAGCATTTATTGTAAAATAAGGTATATTTAGTACCTATGTATATCTTACGATAAATACAGCCCAGTAGAGTATACAGATATAATTAGTAGTGATTATCTCATCTTATTGTTAAATCCCATCTATATATTCTAAAAAAATCCAATTTAAAAAAAATTTTTAGATTTAGATATGTATGTACCTATTTGTAATTACTACACTAATATAGGAATTGTAATATAAGTAGGTAATAATTATGTTATACTTAGAAAAGAAATAAAACTATCGACAGTAGAACCCTAATAACATACAGATATGTACATTTATAAAACAAAGAATTAATTATATAATAATTATTAAATATAAAGGTCAATTAGTTGACGCATCTCATTGCTTTGTACTTGATATTGAACACTTTATCGAGTTTTAATTATGAAATATCTAATCTGGGTTATCTATGGATTAAAAGTTAATATTTATAGATTCACTGTTATATAATTAATGAATAATGAATAAACCATTAGATTAATTTAGATTAATAGATTAATTTTTTATTGAAAACCTCTGCTGATAAAGTTAAACCTACGATTCCATACTATAAACTAAACCCATTGTTATACCATAATGTACCTACAGTATAAATACATTGTATTTCCAATTTTTTAGAAATTTCTTAGAATATCTGTATGTATCAATTCCAGTATAAAAACAAATACCTAATATATACAATGAATATGAATTATAAACCAGTATGAATATTTGAATATTTGAAATACTTACACAAATCAAAAAAAAATCTTTAGAATTTAGGTATTTAGCCCAATTTTACTTTTAACCACATATTAAATTGTTATTTAAATATTTTGGCTCAAAATAAGTTTCAAAAATATAGATATTAGGTATGTATAATCTAAATATAAATACTTAAACAATTCTGACAATTTAAACATGTTTTTAGACACTTTATTTCAATAGAGTTTTACTTACTGTCCCTAATATAGATACTTACTTATTTTATGCCATTTTGCGCTGTCTCAGTTTCTCAGATACCTTTAAGTAAAAATGAATGTAAGCCACAGAAATACCATTTTACTACTCTAATATCCTTTTTATACGTTAAAGGCACATTATTTATTTGATAAACATAGGACTATCCAGGTTATTTGTGAAAGTCACTCGGACCAAAACAGATCAAGTTTGCGAAAAAGTTAATTTGCTTTTCAGTGTAAATGTATATAAAAACTGACAGACACAACTTTATCAGCCTAATCTAATAAGTACCTACACCTACATAAACATTTTAAGTATTTAAAAGTTATTTAATTCGTCAACCCAAGATAAAAAATTTAAATATGAATAATTTATCATTTTGTGTTTTATAAGAAAGTTTCCAGTATTAATAAGGTAACTAAAATATCTATAATTCAAGCTTATAAGCCTTTCTATATCAGTTAGAAATATTATAATTAACAACATAGTGTAAGTAAACGAAACCGATTAATTCCCAATTATATTTATTATAATTATAAATAACTTTGAGATTTTAAAATTATTCGTTCTGAATAACCTCATATCTCAATTTGCCAAATAAATACTCTATTTTAAAAAATTCTAATTACCTATTTTCTAAAATTAATTGAGGAATTCTATTTATTTCATTAGGTTCTAAAGTACTAAAGTTTTTAATAAAGAGTTGGCTGGTTAATTTTATTACAAGTATTTAAGTATTTAAAATATTATCTATTTTTCACAATGGGGTATTAAAAATTCAAAGCACTTTTAACCCATTCTCATGATAAAATTTAAAATTTTTAAAAATTAATACCTAAGTACTATACTATAAGTAGATAATAGCAATTAATAATATAGTACCCTTTGACATGATAGGTTTTATTACTACATAATCTGAATATAAAATATTAGCTATCTATTCTATATGTGAAAAAAATAAAAGTTAATAAAAAAATATTTACAATTGCACTAGTTAATATCATACTTATAGAATAAAAGACGATTTTTAATTATAGTCTGCAAATATATCAGTTGGTAGATAGAATCGGAATAATAGCTCAATTTGTAATTAGGTTCGTAATATCAAATATTACACAGAATTCTGCATTATACAATTATACTACTAGTAGTTTTTCTATTAGTACTACGATTGTAAACTCTAATTGTTTTACAAAATTCCCTTCTAACCTATTTATTAAAGTATAGTACCCCATAACAAGCACTTACTACCTACGTGAAGGAAAAAATTTCAAGGGCATTTGACGGTGCACTTTTAAATTTTATAAAAAATATTCTGAAAAAAAAACTTTACCTATCCTACCAGACTTATATTATACCTAATTTACTTTTTATTTCAGTAGGAAATACTGTCTCAAGAAATCATCTAAAAAACATCAAGTCAAGATAATTTAAGAAAAATGTGATTTTTTAAAATGAAAAAGCTCTGGAGTGATCACGTTTTAATTATATGTATACTGTGCTTCGAATTTCTCATATATATACAAGGTAATCAAGAAAATGAGGCCAGGAATCCTGAGATAAATATTAATATCGAAAAATTTTTGGATTTTTTCATCATACCAGTAACATTGACAAATACTCATGTCGGTGAAACCAAAGTACAAAATATTCAAATTGACAAAATATCACGAAATACTGGTATAGATACAAGACCAAATGACAAGGTTAAAAGTGATAGTGTAGAATTAGATATTGATCTTGATAATGAAATCGGATCGAATGAGAAAAGTAATTTTATCGAGATAAGATCGAAAAAATCGAAAAGGGCTTCTGAGCCCAAATTGAGAGATAAAAATGAACTGATTGGATTTTTTGAATATGTAAGGATAGCTCAAGAAAGAATCAAATGTGTACTGGAATATGTAAGTTTTAGTTTTTTTAAAAAATTTATTTATGAAATCTAGCTATACCTACCTTATGAAATTTTTAATTAAATATCTATTTTAGTCCTTAAATTCACATTAAAGTTCAGTATTTTAATATTAGAAAATTGTGTAAAGCAATTTTGTAAAATTGGTATTTAGAACTAGATAATTATAAATTCTTGGAATAAATGGAGTTATTGTCGTACTACTAGTTATGTAAGATATTTCTTGATTGTTTATGAAATATTTTCAAGAAAAAAGGAAACCTGTTAGCTACTACATATTATCTAAATAAATTAAACAAAACTTATTGTAAGTAGGTACATAAAAGTAATCTAAAAATCCAAAAATCTTTTTCAAAACCAAAATTTTTATATAATTTCTTACTTTTCAATTGAACATTATAAATAATAGATAGCTATTTATTAGATGCCTGTGCCTATGTTAGTACATATATGTAATAAGTACATATGTATAGAGTTCTAATCTAATACAATTATATTACAAATTGAAAGACTTATTTTTAAGAGCTTATGTTTACTTATAAAACAAGTCTTTGCTCATTGTTGCTGGTTATTTATCAGGGTAAAGAAAATGTTGAGCCGAAAAGAAACCTTTTGAATACAAATTTTGAAGACATTCAAAATTATCCATTTCGGTGCCCATTCAATATCCCAGACGAGGAAAATCTGTGTGAAATTGTAAGCCTATTGATTTTTGAAACCTTTTAACTATTTGTAAAATTAATTAACAATTAAGTTAGTGCTTTATTAGAACACGTGTAATAACTTTTAAATACAACTTCTTAATAAAGTTTACCATTTTAGTAGACTATATTAGTTTAAGTTACATAAGTTTAACATATTGGTAGTAGAGAGTTTGAGTAGGGAATAATTGACCTATATTAGGTATTTTAAATGACTTATTTTTACAGTGTTTGAACAAAACTCGTGATATCAAGACTGTTGAGGATTTTAAGAATATTCTCGTAAGTAAATTTGATTATAAAATAGAATATTTTTTGAATTTTAAGAAATTCTTTGCATTATTTTGTGTAATACTTAACAACTAGATAATTTTTTATCGAAATAAGCTATCAAAATAAGCTATCAAATTCGAGATTAAAATTTGATTATCTTTAAAATTTAAGCAATGTAATGATAATGATAATAATGGTTATACTTCGTAGTCGTAGATTATTTGAAATAAATCGGTTTTACCCTCACGGAAGCCCGCACCCTCAGAATACAAGATAATTTATATAAATATAGTTTAGTTT
>JAQIXA010002911.1:0-15821 GCA_034699045.1 Nanhermannia cf. coronata Gr-Ori-00579 | reverse complement strand
GTAGGAACTCCAAAGTGTTATCAAATTTCGGGGTTTTCCCGCCCTATATGTGTGCCAATTTTGGTCTAGATCCGATTAACGGTTCGGCCGCAAACGCGCGAACGGACAGACAGACAGACAGACAGACAGACGGACGGACGGACATGGCAACCCTTTTTCCCCATTTTCAATGGGTGCGGGCTAATAAGTAGGTATATCTTACATAAATTGCTTAATATTAATATAAAGTGCCAGTTTTTATTTAAATATTTTCAAGATTAGAATAAATCCTAGCCTGTTTGATTGATTGTCGTTTATATTAGCATTAGCTTTTGATATTTTGCTCACAACTCACATACCAACAGAGTACGAGTAGTTCAAGACAAATTAAAAATGTCTACTCAAATTCAAAAAGTAATAAGGGTAAAATGTATACAAATTTGATATCTGGTAAATATTTTGTTTTTAAAACTCAAATGTCTCAAAAATTGAAAGAAATAGGTCTTTTTATAAGCTACAAAAGAGCTCGAATCCAAGTTTATCAAAAATTTGTCAACTTTTTTGTATCAAGTTAGACATACTATTCCTAAGTTAGCCTTGAGATTTTTTGACAAATAATTATAATTAGCTTAATATACTAAATCTTTTAGGGATTAAATTATAAAAATCAAAAAGTATTTATGTATAAGGTAGCATCTGCCATATGTCCCTATTAAGAATAAGTAGGTTGGTGTAAAATTCCAAAAGAGAACTTTTAATTACAAAAACCATTTCCTGCCTGCCTCAAAAATATACATTAAGGTAACACAATGTGCTGTATCTATGTTAGTATACAAATAGAATAATTATACTAGTTTTTACATTGTATTTAAATAGGTTTTTAAAAAAACCATCATTTTTAATACTCTGTACCATGTATCTATGCAATACAAGTACAGGTTATTCTAAAAATTGGTATCATATCATAAAAATTGGAAAAGATTTTATTTCAAATGTTTTTTTACAAGTATCTACTATTGTACTATAACCTACTAATATAACCTAATAATATCACTTATCTTGTAGTATCCGAAATTTTGAGACTTTTTAAGACAAGATATTTTACACAACCAAGAGGTCTGAAATTTACAGGAGAGCCAGACTTATAGACATTATTAAACTTTTATAGCTCTTTTTAATCCTAATTTGAGTTTTTTTGTTGAATTTTGAAATTATTTTGATACATTTTAAGAATTAGTTTGTCTGATTTGTTATTTAAATTATGTATAAAAAAATTGCCAATTTTATGTGCTACATTACAATGTCCATGTATAAAAATACTTGAAGAAATAGAAAGTTTTTTTTTGCAAAAAAAAACTAGTAAATGAAAAAGGGGGCAACTGGGACTTTGAAAAAAATCATTAGTCACAGAGACTGGACACTTTTATGCTTCATATAAGCCCTGTTCTGAATCCAAATTCTAATAACGAAATTCGGATTCGGTGAAGTAAAAAAAATTCTCTTTTTTAAGATTTCGGACAAAATCTCAAAAAGATAAAGTAGGTATACCTAAATAAAACACTCTAGTCCTTTACCCCCATGGCCTTTATACTACACTACAAGTATCTTAAATTTGAGCAAAAAAGCCCTTGATTTAGAATTTTTAATGCATTTGCATCTACAGATAATATGTGCCTTTGTCCTTTACTTTGAGTAGTTTTTTTATCGTAAAAGTCGAAGGTTAAGGCACATTTACTTATCTGTAGTTTGCCAAAAAGGCTGAGTTCAGCTTTGAAATAATAGCCTATAAGTATAATATTGCACTATTTTTTAAATTTATAAGTACCCTCAGTAATTTGACATTTATTAATAATTATGCAGTTTAGTACAGTAGATTATAGAAATAAAATAAATATAGATTGAACTTTTTTGAAATTTGGACAAGTTGTTTTGAGAAGAACCAGATGATATTTTGATCTGAAATTTTAATTTCAATATAATATCTAGAGATATCCAAGATATTCTCAAACAAATTTCAGGTCAAATGTATCCGAAAACACTTAAGATTAGCCCAAATTTTAAAACGAGCTCAAACTATCTACTAAAATCTACGTTTTTTACATGTTAAAACTATAAAATTCCAGAAATAATAAATTTAATGAATAAATATCACTTACTAATACGATTTCTAAATGTCCCCCAGTACGGTATGGTCACTGCCACAGTGCCAATGACGAAACAGGCGAATCCTAAAATGACAACAGCAACCGACAACGCCAAATTCTGTCCGTCCATGACTTCATTTTTTTCCTTACACAGTAAAGGTCATTTGAAAAGGTCAATTCACTGCCAGAAAAGTACTACAAAATTCAAAATAAAACCACTCAAAAAGTCATACACTCATTCAAGTTAGAATTATTACACAAAGAGCATATATGAACATGTAAGTATTCAAAAATATCAGCCAAGTATTACAAAAACACAAACAAGTTCTGATTGCAAATTTTAGCTTTTAACACCATAAGAAAGAACCGGAAAGAAGTTTTTAACTTTTTATTTCACATATAGACCACCCGGAGATTTACACTAGATTCTATTTACCATGTATGCGGTACTTACTATATATTGCCAACTTTAATATAAATATATAGTATTTCCTTACAAAAACTTAAGTTTTACAAAAAAAAAATCACAACCCATTGACTCTTAACCCAAAAAAAATATCGACAAACTGATCCTTACACAAGTACCCTACCCTAGTATATAGAACATACTATTTGATTTTATTTTGTTGTATTTTTATTCAAGTTCTTTTTTGCACCGAAATTGCGTATTTTTGTAGAATTGTAAATTGTAACAGTAGTTGTAAATTAGCTTTTATTTTTTTCAATTTATTCTTATTATTATTGTTATTGATAGAAGTAGTCTTATGGCACAATTTCTTGAGAAATTTTAAAATTTTACAAAAAAATCTGTTTATTCTAAAGTAATTCACAACATCCGTATTTTTGTACAACTAGTACACGTACTAGTACTTACTAAAACTGGTAGAACTGCACCAAAATATGATTTAATTTTTTTAATCTACAATTTTTTATCAAGAGTCATTTAGCTGATAGTTCTTATCACAAAAGTGTCGGAAATGAGACAATACATTAATATTTCAAATCTAATCTTTCTGATATTTTTGTCAAATTTTAAACTTTTTTCTTGTAAAACTGGGTGTAAAATATTAAATTTTTTTTTTCTTAAACTTGATGATTACTTATAGTTGTACAAATGCCTACAAAGGGTGTTCAAATACACAAATACATTGTACAAAAGTTTTTTTTCCCCAGCCAGCCCAAAGTACTTACTTGGAAGAAAAACTCAATATTCAAAATCGATTTCTTGAGAATATTTTATGTCAACGACGGCTGTACTATTCTCCCCTCAGACTTTTGTGACAGTCAATTTTCCATTTAATTTGGTTTGGTTTGTCCAACTATTTTGTCTAGATAATAATAATGTCTATATATCAATAGTATAATAATAATGTACTAAACGAGTAGTAGCAGTTGATAGTATGACTGAATAAATAAGTTGTAGTAATGAAAGGGAAAAAAATGCATTAAATTGTAATGTCACTTTTACTCTTGTCTGTCCATTTTTTCTGTTTTTTTTTTGATTAGAGAGATACTTTTGTTAGCCGGCTCTTTCACGCTTCAATCCCCTTTATAATGGACAAACCATAAATTTTATCCTGGATTTCAAAACCCCCTATCTTCGTGCTGTTATCTGTAAAATAAATCAATTATTAGTCAAATTCAAATATCAAATTAGGCATAATTACTTGAACCAATCTTAATTATATTGATATACATTTTGACTTTTTCAAATTTTCTTAATTAAAAAAAAATTTCGATTTGGAAAATTACAATTTGAAATTCTTTTAGCTACCAAATGCAACACAGATAATGCTTTTTTTTTTAAATTTATGTCTATCTCTATAACTATTTAAAATATTGTCATTTTTAGACATACATACAACATACATACATATAATGTACATGGCCGATTTGAATGACAAATTCCTGCAGGCTATTATGTAATGCATATTTACAGAATAGTATTTTAAATGTTTGTACAAAAAGCTTATTTAAATTATGTATTGTCGGTCTTTAAAAATTTTATGGTTTTAAATATGTCATGCTGCACTGCACTATAGAACTTATATTTGAATTTAAATTTTAAATTTTAAATCAATTCTATCTTTAATGGGCATAAAATGCTTTCAAATTTCAAAATCTCTGTCTCTTTAGAAGGCTTCAAAATGACTTCTAGATTAACTTACAATTAGTGCTATAAAAAATGATCAAAATTTTATCTAACCATAAATCTCGAAAAATTTCGAAAATTCTCAAATATCAAAAAAGTTACAAAAACTGATGAAAATTTAAAAAAATTGAGATAATCTATATTGATATTTCTGAGTAGATTAGAACATCAAAATTCACCTTTTCAAAGTCATATATTATTATGAATAGGAAACAGCAGTAGAAGGTAAGTATACATTTTTAACAAAATTGTTATTCAATACTTGACTGTAATTGTTATTGTAATAAATTATATATCAATCGAAAAAATTCTATTTCTCGTTTATGTAATAAGAGTAGGTACACAATCCTTATATGTAAAGTTTTGAAAAAAAATTTGTTTAAAGTGCATATATCCTGGATATTGAGTCATTAGAATGGAATTTCTATTAATTTTATTGCAACCAAATCTATCTTTCATAACAAATCGTTAAAAAATAGATCGAGTTTTAAATCATTACATTTTACGAGTACCTATACATTACCAAGTTAGAATATAAAATTAGAAAATATCAGTATTATAATTATAATTAAATCTGAATTCTTTTTTATGACCAATTTTACTACTTTTGTAATAGCAATGGGCAACTGTCATATAAATCAAAAGATGATACACGTGGCTCATAAAATTTAAAAAAATTATAATTTGATATCGTATATGTATAAGTATAGGAGACTGTGAAACCTAAAACTTGCAATTTGAGTACCTAAATATTTATAAAAAAAATAATTGTTCATGCCTCAATCCTCTATAGTATAGTAGTACCTTAGACCACGTTTCCGTATAAGTAAATGCAAAAATTATGGAAATTTTTGTTAAATTGTACGCTAATTCTAATTATAAATGTACCTACTAATATTATTTTAGGTATACATATTGATTAGCATTTTTGAAAATAAAGTTTGTTTTAAAATTTTATCAAGTGTCAAAAATTAGAATTTTAAAGTATGTATTCTATTTAGATTTTAGATGGGTATTATTAAGAATAAGATAGGTTTAGATATTCTATTTTTTGAAAAAATTGAAATCCAAGTCGCCCTACTTAAGTACCCTACCTACCACTATAATAGGCTTACGAATTTGAATAATGTAAATCAGGATCTTATGCTATGGGCATATTTCAATACAAATTTTAATTACCTTCTACTACTGCTACATATCTATCATACCAAAATAAATGTATAGAAATGTAGGCATTCAACCATAAAAAAATTCAAAAATATAAAAAAAAAAGTTTGCGTGTTTCAGTTTAGAAAAACTGGAAAAAAAATCCACATGCTTGCGTGGCTCTAATGAGGAAAATATTTATGAAATGTGAATGTGATTCTAAAATTTAATTTTATTCAAATCCCTACTAACTTACTACGAGTACCAGTACTAGGATAACTACAGTACATGGATACACTTGTTTTTAAAATTCATAATAATAATAAGTAAAAGTAAAAGTACTTGTTTAGGTAATTTTAGACGCATTTATTGACTTTTTGTTAATTGGTAATTAGTATAGATAATGTTAATGGATTAGAATTATTAGGAAATTAATTTTCCAAAAACCTTTAAAATCACATTTTAATAGCATTAAATTCATAAACTACCATACTTACACATAGTAAGCCATAAGTAGTTTGTTGGTTTTAGAAAATGAAAATACTCTAAACTACACTAATAGGTATATTAGAATAGATTGCTTTGTGAAGCTTTAAAAATGCCCTCAAGTCTTAAGTTTTGAGACTTAAGGATACTTTAACTAGGGTATTAAACTACTGTCTTACCTAGAATAAATGGGACTTGGTGTGTAATTAGTATTAGTAACCAGTCACTATTTATGGATTTAAATCTATTCTTATATGACGTATTTGATACTATTAAAATTTAACTTAATAGCCTTATAATGTCAAACTTAAATTTACAAAATATTTTTAGACTTGGACATGTATTATACTTAAGTAGGGTATGTACCTTATTTAAAAAAAGCTTAAATTCTCCGATTTAAAACTTTAGAAATGTACGAGATCATAAAATAACATCGTAAAATGATCCTATTCGATCAAAATGTAAAATAGAGTTAAGTATGGACTTAAAATTAAAAAAAAAAATTCTACAAGATATTGCAATTACGAGTACATGCCTTGCCTTACATTATATTTTTCTATCTTACGTCTATTAGGCTTAAACTTTTGAAATTTTCTTAAATATTAAATTTATTTCTTGAAATAGAAATCATATATCTAAGATTCTGAAAATTTTAAATTTGGCCCCTTTACAAGCATTATATAAGTAAAATGATAAATTAAAAATTTTCTAATTTCAATACTACAATTATAAAGTTTAAAGTAAAATCACCTTTGCTTTTTTTGCAAAAACTTCAATCCATAAAGCCAAATCAATCATATAAGATGAAATTTTTTGGACATCACAAGGACATAAAATTAAAGTAAAAAAGATCAACTCAAAATTGTTCAATTCCAAATGATACTTTTGTGGTCTTGTTCGTAATATTGAGGGAAAAAAACCGCAATAAATTTTGAACTTGGGTTTGAAACAAACTTCAACTCTTAAAAATTTTACTCTTATTATCTATAAGACCAGTAGGATTTTGTAATGAATAAACATTTATTTCAAGTACACAAAAAAAACAGATAAAAATAGGAGAAGAGAACTAAAGGGTTTTAAACACTTGTCAAGTATTGAATTTCATTAACACTTTTTGAAGATTTCATCTGATTTTTTCAATCAGATTCTCAAGGGTGTAAATAGATATTTATTGAGCTGGAGTTTATGTGCATGTACGAGATACTATAATCAAATTCTGTGTATTTTGTATTATGTTGATGGTTGGTAGGGCAATGACTTGGTCGCTCAATTGCCTGACGTCACAACTGCATAGACATAATGTACTTTGATCAAATACACCAGCAGGTATACGGCAGGTATCGTGTATAAGACTTTTTTATACCTAAGCTATGGTAAGTATGGTATACATACACGAGGATTTTATATCTTTGGATTAGACCAACGGATATTATGATATAAAATAAAAAAGGATGTCTGAAGGTAGTATGTACCAGTACCAGTATGCACTTTATACCTAGAGTATCTATGTATGTACCTATAGGTATTCTTATGGGCAAATATTCTGTTAATTTGCCTTTGCAAATCCAAAGCCAAATCGAACTAAAGGGAAAAAAGAGCAGGGCAATCTTCATATACCCAACCAGGCAGAGGTATAAGCATTTGCTTTATTTTATTTTATTTTATTTTATTTTTTGGTGGGGTTGTTGAGGGATCCTCATGTTCTCATGTTGAATGCCCAGGTGTGTTACCAACAATAATACCTGTACTTACTACTACTACTACTACTACTACCTACCTATCTGAAGTCTGTAGTATTATTCCTCTAGCTTGAATACCAATAGATATACACATGGAAAGAAATCCCTCATAAAATATCCTCAGAATGAATGTATAACTTACTATTCATACAATAGTTTTAGTTACTTAAGAGTTAAGGATTAGAAGATTTTCTTATATAATTCAGCAATGTTCATGTACATATATATTTAATGTATGTATCTGTATGTATGTAGGTATATATGTAATTGGATATATTTTGACTTTTGGCTGACTTGGCAAAAGTATTACATACCTGCTGGGTATATTACCTATAGTATCCTACCTATTATAGTTATTGTAATAGTATTATAGGTTTGTCTGTCCGTTTGAAATTTTAAATTGCAAAAAAAAGGAAACATGAACTGTCGCCTCAAATATTGAGGAAAGAAAAATTTACACACCTTTGAGTACACACTAGTAATAGTATAAAGTACGTATACTAGATTACTAGATGCATAATTATATCTACATCAAAATGATAATTTGACCAGAATTTGTAAAATTTTGAAACCAATTTGGACTTATGTATAATTATAATTATATTTATAATCCAAAGTATTAGTATTAGTACTTGTATATTTATTTTAAAGAACACAAATTTTCAAAAAATTTCAAAATTTGCATGTACCTACCTATTCTTATGTAGTAACTCAATTTTCAATTTTTAACCAAACTTTCATCTACCCCTTTGTATAACCTAAGGGAATTAAATTTACACTAGGCAGCAGAAATAGAATTAATTTCCTATTTTAGGTTTAATTTTGAAATTAAAATTAGCAACCTAAGGATTTCCTATTTAAATTAATAGTATTACAAACTAGTGCTTAAATGAAGGTAATTAAAGCTTGTTAAATTTTAATAAATCTGTAATTTTGAAGATATTTGTAGAGAATACTACTACAGTATATACAGTACAGTATCTACAAATATTTGCAGATTGTTTTTGAAGATTTTCAAAGTACCCTATAACCTATTACAAAGGTATCTTTTAAATGTACCTATGTAGTTAATGGGATATTTTGTATTTGAATTTCATGGTAATTTTATCCAAGATTTTTTTATTTTCTATTTACTTGTGAATTATTGAGCCATTTATGCTTCGAGTTAGATTAGGAATTGAACCTTTAGTGGGTTCAATTATACCTCTGATGTATATTGTACTCGATAGAATGTAATTTATTTCATTTGTAAAGTTAATATACATATCTACATGCATATTTATGTATGTACAGTGGATTTGCCTTTAAGCTAATAAGTATTTACTACATATTACTATAAGGATAGTAATGTATGGCTCTTCTTAAATCTATCTGCAAAAAATATTGAAGATTTGAGATTGAAGAATCCTTTTCAAAGAACCAAATTGAGAACTTTATTAGGTAGGGTACCTACTTATATATTTCCTATGAAAGATCCTACAAACGTGTTTGTCCCAGATTTCCTTATTATCAGAATCAGATCTTATTAGAATTGAATACTTTCCAAGTTCATATTCCCCCCTGTAAGTACTTAGTACTCCTTAGTACATTGTACATACTTATTAAATATATTGGAATTTATTGAAAATGACTGAATCAATGCATTCAGATTTATATCCAAAGAGTCCAAAATATAATCCTATCTGTCTGTATCTCTCGATTTGATATAAAAATCTCAAAATATTATAACAATTTTGATAAAAATTGGCCCGATTTTGACAAATTTTAAAAATATCCAATCTTTTAGAGTACAAAGATGTAAAATTAGTTAAGTCTTTAAAAACCTTTGATATTACATGGATGATGCAAAGAATTTTAAATGGACGAAATGAGTGTTTTGACAAAACGTGAGTGAAATTGTATAGGTTTGAGTCATTTATGAGTAGATTTTGTAGGCACTTTGAGTTAAATAATTTGAAATAAATGTAATTCGCATTTTGCTTTGATCAATATTCGACTTTTGTCGGAATTAATATTGTACACTACATGCACTCTAAAAGGTATTATAGCAGTAGTTATTGATAGTATTCTGTATTACTTACTTGAACTTTTAAGATAAAAAAATTTCTTAAAAATTGCATGCTTACTGGATAATTGTAGGTACTTTACGAAACTATGTAAGTATTCGCTCAAAGTCTCATGAATTTGAAATTTAATTGTAATTTCGAGCAATACCTTACTGTTTTTATTTACATTTAAAAAAGTAATAAAATGCAGGTACATGCCTGCTAGTTTATTTGATGGTGTATTTACCTTATAGAGAATATAGCATAGCTGCTGGATTTTGAATTTTGATATGGAAATTGAAAACAATGAGTTAATTTAGGCATCAAATGTCCTTCAGTAGCGTACATACTCGTATATGTAACAAGCATTCAAAAAATGTTAAAATTTTGAAACCCCAAATATTTCAAGATGTAATCTTAATAGATTTTTAAATCTCAATACCATAATCCAGATACTCTCAGGTAGGATACTTTTTTAACAATAACTCAAATATTAAGAAAAATTTCCAAATTTCAAATTTCGAATTACAAGATGAAATTTTAAACATTTTTATAAATTTTTGAAAAAGTTTTTTTTGACTTTTTAAAAATTTTGGGATATTTTTAACTTGGATATTTTGGCTAAGGTTTTGGTATATGTACTGGCATGGATAAATCTTGACTTGTTGCTTAAATATTTATATATGCATGCATAAAGGAAATAAAATGAATTTTCTATGAAATTGTGAACACACGTGCACTCGCTTTTAAAAAAATATTTAAAATGTGCATTTAAATTTAAATCTAATTTTAATATCTGTACTTAAACAGTAATAAAAAGACTTGGATTTTTTAAATTTTATAGTAAATGCTCGAATGAAACCAAACAATACACAATAGACTTTTAGTATTATGTATTATAGAAGGTATACTTGTTCATCACATTTATCAATCTAAAATTATGCTCTTTTTTTGTGCTCTAAAATACACGAATAATAGAGTCAAAGAAATGTTTAAATAATGAGTTAGTAAATTTTTTTTGAAATAAAAAAATCTGCTCATCCTCAGCTCATAAACACGCATAGTTCAATTTTTCAATTTTAAAGCAATCATTGCATCAAATCTCGGATTTTTCTACCTGTCTACAATAGGCAGAAATGGTATGGCATACCTTTTGTTAAAGGAATTCAATCCAAACAGATCCAATTACAATTAGACATTTCATACTCTTTCTAGCTAAATCTCGAATTTCAAAACCAAGGATTTAAAAAACCCCAAATTTCATGTCCTTTTAACTTTACCTCTTTTCAAATATTCAAAATTTTCAAACTCACCTTCTTCTACATAATTAACATACAGGATCATTTCCAGCAGTATCCCAAAGTAAATTTAATAAAATCATAATTTTGTTCAAAAACATTAAAATTACTTACAAAATCACAAATCGAGTTTTTATCACAATACTCATAATAATACAACATAGTTACTCCAATCAATGCTTCAAATAGCTAAAATATCTCTCAAAAATTCAAAAAATCCAAATCTTGCTAAATATTTCAATTTTTAACAAGAAAATAATTCTAGATTTGAGTTGATTTTTGACAAAAATCAAATTATGACATGTTACAATATTACCAAATTCTATATTATATTTTTATACAAGTTTACCATTGTGGATTCTTAATGTATTTTTGTTGACTTTTCTGCTCATTTTGTGAACCTTATATTGGATTAAACTTAAAAGAAAAAGCCACTAGAAAATTAAGGGCTATAAAAAGCATGGTTTTAATCTCTTGAAAAGAAATAAAATTGATCAAGTCGTCTTTGTCATTTCAAGTATACCTAACTACGAGTATAAGTAGTACATAGTGCAGTATAGTTAACTAATCGTAGGACTCAAATAACATACTAGGTATATACTGTGAAAGTATTATAAACCTATGTATGTATGTATATATGATATGTATGTTTAAGTTAATGTGGAACTGGATGCTGTCAATTATTATACCCTACAGCTTTCCCAGGGGAAATCTCGAATTACATGCTTCTGATCATATCGATCGATCTCAACTCTTTTTTCATTTATTTTTTTATTATCCAAGGGATTAATAGATACTTTACTAATTATACAAATCTACTACTAATACTACTACTACATACTACTTATAGTCTCAGATCAATTAAGAAACTACAGTGCCCAAAATCTTGTCCGACTATTACATTTTTTGACCTTAAAATTAATCTAAATCTAAAATTAGACTGACCCAAAACTGTCTTGACCAAATTAAATACCAAGTAGTTCAAATTCTATTATAAGAATTAGCTCAAAATATAAATTTTAGTTTATATATCACATTCTTCTAATATTTTCCAGCTTTTGTCAACCTAGAATCAGCAAGATTTTCTAATACATCTTGATATTTTCATATTTTGGTTTCTAGATTATATTTCTATTTTAATTAGATGCAAAATAATAAGAAAATTGTGAAATAGAATCTAAAATATATATTTTGGTCTAATTCTAGCAGTATTTATAATCTGGACTAGTCGGTATTTATTTTAGACCAGATGATATTGGACCTGTAAGTATTGAACCAGTAGGTTTTTGGACCAGTAGGTATGATACAGATACATCAAATCTAAAGCTCTTTTTTACGAGTTTTATCAAAAGACTCTTTATAATGAGAATTTCCAGAAAATTTCAATTAGCTAACTACTATTGGTATCATTTAAGAACTGGTAGTTCTCGTCCTTAAAAAGTGATTAGGAATAAGCCTGTATTTGATAAGTGTTGACGTAGGTAAGTAGGTAAGTAGGTAGTTATGTATTTTATGATGGTCTTAAACTTGAATTTAAATTGACGTAATATATTTCATTAATAATAAATCAAGGAAAATCAGCTATTGTTTGGTTTGAGATACTTATTTTGAAATTTTGAATGAAATAGTGTAGTACCCGAAGAAGTATAGTAAGTAGCTATTATTTAAAGCATGAATAGAAATATTTAGAAATAGAAATCTAAAATTTTATTCTACTAGTAACTAGATACATATATTATGTATAGTACTGATAGATAAGTCCAAGTCTTGTCTTGAAATGAATTTTGGAAATTAAAACAAAGACTTATCTTTAGTGTAATAAGTGGGGTATGATAAAGTGATTAATTTATTCCAACTCTTGTCTCAGTCAGTTCAGAAGGAAATGGAAACCCTGTCAGACTCAGACTCAGACTCAAACCAATGAATTTTACTATAACAATAAAGTACTACTGTAAATACATAATATCTAATGGTAAGTACCGATATAGTATCAGAATCAGAACAGAATAATATAAGATCTTATGGGAATACTATATTATATTATAATAATAGGATAAACTACTAAATGTACCTAAAGTAAATGCATTATGAATTTAATTTCTAGAGAAAAAAAAAAGAATCTAATAAGGCTCCCTAGATTTGAAATCTTGGAATAATTTTTTTTCATTCACATAAAACTGACATTTGATCAAGATAGAAATTTGTCGAAATGCAAAGAAAAATTATCTAATTTTATTTTCTAATCTTCAAAATCTTCAAAATTACTATTAAAAAACTTACAATTTTATTTAAAATTTCAAAATATTCATATACTTCAATACTGTCCAAGTTCATAATAGCGCAAGAACTTTACTAAAACTTTACAATCAATAGAACATACCTACTTACAAAGTTCGAATTAACCCATATTTTGCTGACTAAAGAATCTTTTGGGCTGCAATCAATAATAATATCTAACAAGTGTAAAAAACCAACCAGAGAAATAAACCTACATTCTTTAGAATCTCAAAAAATGAACCCAAAATTCTATTCCAAGTAAGTTCTAATAATAATAGGTAAGCTATTATTATGGTACACACGAAGTAGATAATCATATATGTATAGAGTCCAGGATTTATGCAGAATCAAGAGAATACTTAAAAAAATCAATTTTTCTAGCTTGTCAATACTTAAATGACCAGCTACCCTATATACATATAGTACCTCATTAGCTCTCAAGAAAATTCAAGTTAAGACTCTAAAAAAATCTACAGAGTTTAAAAAATATTTTTGCAAATTAAGGGATAATTTTGTAATCATTTGCTTAATATATCCTAAAAGTCATAAGAATTACATATAATTTGTACAAATAATTTCAAGTATCTTGCATAGGTATATTTACCACCACGTGTAGGCACTTGTACCTTAAGTATACGAGTACACTTTGTTTATGTGGACAGAGTAAAAAAGATAGCTAAAATAATATGCTGTATATAAACATAAGATTATTTAATTTAAAATGATTCGACTTATATTACCTAGTACTTAAACTTATAACTTATATGTATATACATAGGTAGGGTACTATATTAGTAGGTATAAGGCACACATTACAGATACACGAGTGATATTTGTGAAATACACCTACACATGATTTCAAGTGCCGTTTTTACAATTATACACTCAAAATATCTAGGTAGCTTTTCTAATTTGAAACCTACTTTATCTATACTTGTACTTTATATTTATACTTATAGGTAGGGTACTTATGTATTACAAAAACAAAATTCTTCTTTTTCAAAGGATTTTTTTTCTGAAACTCATTTCCGTCCTTTCAATTCAAATACCAAGTAAGTACTATGTACAACAATATACATGGATATGGACATTATTGAGATAGTTTGAAAACTTGAATATACTTTTAAATAGGTATGTCAACTTTTTATCTGAATTTTTGTCAAAAAGATTGCTTAATATATTAGTACCCTACCTACCTATCCGTAGTTGAAGATTTCATTCAAGCTCACTTTTTAAATTTATAAACTGGATTTTTATCATTTAGTGTACCAAATTACTGATAAAAACAGTTTTTTAAAGATCAGAATCTAAATCGACATATTTATTATTTATAAGAACAATATTTAATTCAAATGGCGTTTAAACCGTATACTGTAATAATTCAAAAACAAGCCCCGGCTTTCTTTCAAAATCTCGAGCCTGAACCCCCGGTTTCTTATTTCAGGATTTTACTTATTGAAATTCTAATATGTAATGTAATTACATTTTGAAAAAATTGATTATTATAGGAATTTCAACATTATTTCATTTAAAATGTAATAAAAAAAGAAATTTATAAATTAAAATTAACTTAAATTACTAAAATATTATATATTCATATTTGATTCTTGGTTTTTTTGTATTTAAAACGAGCAGACTAAAATCTGCGTACCGGCTATCTTTTGAACCCCCAGCTATCTTTTGAAGCCGGCTTTCTTTTGAAGCCCGGCTTGTTTTTGAATTATTACAGTAATTTACATTGGTATTTCAAACACTTTTGGTCGGTACAAAATTCGGTTTTGGAATTTAGTAATTAAAATGTATCTGAATCTGATGGTTTGGTTTGCTTAAATTAAATTAAATTTATTTTTATAAAAAATGCCAACTTGAATACGAGCTAAAGTACTAAAGTACTGAGTAACATACATAAGAGAATCTTTTAATTTTTTCGGTTCAGAAGGTTTTGAATCTCACGAAACTTATTCTTCTGATATATAGGCTTGTACTTATACTACTTACCTAAGTAAAGTAAGTACACTACATTTATTTGTAATGCAATAAATGGAAGCAATTTCCAATTATTTGTACAATTGTAAACAGTATGCAATAATATTTAAGGTAAATATTTCCTCGATGTACTCTAATTATATGCAAAATACGAGTATTATAGACTCGTAGTCTACAACTAATCTAGATAGATTTTATTTCTGCCTAGTTAATTTTATAATCTTGAGTAGAGGAATTTTTATAAATTTTTTGATATTTTAAATTGAGCTTATCAAATGCACTCAAGCTATGAGATTTACATCTAGACAAATTAATGATACTTATTTCATATTTATGTAAATAAGGTTAAACAAACTCCTTAGGAAGGATTGGCATCTTAAATCTTAAATTCTAAAATTATTGATCAAAAATTAAATATCTTCCTATCTTTACATACGAGTACTAGCAACATACTTTACAAGTCTATCAGTCGGCTTCGCCGACTGCTATACTGGGCTTTAGCGAAAATTCTTTCTTTTTGTGAATACATTCTTGAGCATTTTCGCTCAAGCCCCGTATACCAAGCGGTG
>JAQIXA010002910.1:0-15822 GCA_034699045.1 Nanhermannia cf. coronata Gr-Ori-00579 | reverse complement strand
GAGGAAAGATGACAAAACCGCCTCAAAATCGCTCTCGATGGCCGCCCAGAACCGAAGAAAAGTCTTAGTATCAGTCATTAACGACATTGTCAATCAATAATTAACTTTAACTTTGACAAAAAATTAAAATTACTAATTGAAATTAACAGAAAATGTTAAAAATTATGGACAAAATTGACAAAAAATGCAAGCAAAAAACAAAAAAAAAGTTCAACTTTTTTGAGTTTTTTTTATCGCTCCTGATTTTTTGACGCGTGGCGTAGTAGGCGTATTTTATAACTCGTTCGTGCCCAATCGCATAGCTCGGATATAACGCATATTTTTTTATAGATAGCTTTTTTAGATAACGTTATTAGATTCAGCTCGGAAAAATCAAATTTGTTGGTTACTTTATGTAATTAAAAAGCATTTTTAGAAAAGATACAATTTTTAAAAATGCTCATGAACAAATTTTTTTTGAAGCAAAAATTGTCAAAATCACGAGATGTACGAAAGTTGGTTCAACTTTTCGTAAAACCACATTTTGGATTTAATTATTTCACATTTTTTCCGTAGTCTCTTGACCTTACGATATAATTAATTTGCTCATAAATTGTGGAATGTATATTCTAAACCTCTGTAGAGATTCATAAAGATTATGTTTCTGAATTTTTACCTAGACAGACTAAAAAGGTCTAATAGTGAGTGAGATAGATTGAACTTTTTTTATAAAATATCAAAAGTATTTTTTTTATTAAAACGTTAAAATATAAAAATGTTAATTAATCAGGTACAGGTACACAAAATTTGGATTATCATTATAATTATACTTTAGGTAAAGTATTTTGCTACTTTTGTTTAGGTACTTTTGCAGCTCTTGGAGCTTTTGCAGGATAAAATTTCTTATTAGGATCTTTCGCATAGTCTAATAACATTTGGCAAGGTGTATATGAATTTCCATAAAATTGTTCAAAAGTTTTCATTTTGTCGACAAATTTGTTACATCCAAATCGGTCCAGGTATCTGAAGGGTCCTCCTGTAAAAGCAGGAAACCCCAACCCAAAAACTGCACCTCCATCACCATCCATCTAAAATAGATCAATCAAAAACAAAACTAGGTAGGTCAGGTTTGTAATCCAATTTTTATAAAAATATTATGGTAGTATTTGTATTTACAGGAGTAGATAAAATTCCTTCTTCTAAACACATTACAGCTTCATTAACAAACCGAGTCACAAGTCTAAACTGAACCTGTTCTTCATTTAATTTACCCTGAGGTGTTAGTGCATACTTCTTGATAATTTCTTGTAATGAAGGGTTTACTGGTCGACCTTTGCCTTTAGCTTTACCTTTGGTATAAAGAAAAAGCCCCTTTCCATTCTTTTTACCTAAAAAAATCACCTATAATTGATATTTACAAACTTAAAAAATGCATACCTAGATTTCCGGCTGCAACCAAGTCTTGCTAAATTTACCAAAGGGATCATTCCATTTAAGTTATTAGTTATTATTAAAGAAATGTCCATTTGGCAATTATTAAAATGGCTATTTAATATACAAACATACAGCAATTTGAGGATTTCCTCCACTGAACCTGTCACCAAAAGCTTTTGCTAAATCTTCAGAAATGTGAGCTGCAACATCGAGACCAACTTCATCCCTAATAAAATTCATAAAAAATGGATCAAATGTGCTACCTTTATATGCAATTTTATTAAAAAGCTAAAATGTATTTCTTACGCTAAAGTACAAGCTCCAATGGGGAAACCAAAATTGGCCGAGTATTTGTCAATATCTTTGGGATCAACACCTTCCTGGATTAAACGAATTGCTTCACCCATAAAAGCCGACAATATTCGAGTAGTATAAAACCCAGGACCATCTTAAAATATAATTACAAACCATATCATAATATGATATGGTTAATATCAAATATTATATTATAATATTTGATATTATAAGAATTTGAGATATTTGAGTTAATTTATTACTACAATTACCTTTGACAATTATAACAACTTTCCCTTGTTTTAACCCAACATCCAAAGCACTTGCTATCACATTTTTATCAGTCTTATCGGTAATAACGATTTCTAAAAGCATCATTTTATCTACAGGACTAAAATAGTGCATTCCGATGACATTTTGAGGTCTTTTAGATGCTTGAGCAATTTTCTATGAGAATAAAAATCAGAATAGAATTAGGATGTAAAGTCTAAGCTTTTTAGTTAATGATATTGTTACTGAAGCTTACAGAAATTGGAAGTGCACTTGTATTTGTGGCATATATGCAATTTTCTGGAATCCTTTCTTCACAATCTTTAAGTACTCTGATGATAGGAAGTAGAAAAAAATGTCAGATTTGGTTTTAATAATTAAAGAAATTAACAATGCTTACGTTTGTTTAATATTTATATCTTCAAATACAGCTTCAATGACCAAATCCATTTTATCGAAATTTGAATAATCTAATTGTAAACTCATGTGACTCATGATTACATCAGCTTCCACGCTAAAGATAAGGGAAAAAAATTAAATTCCAATTAGGTAAATTAATAATTTAGCTTACGATGTTAGTGCTTTTCTCTTGACTCTCCTCTGAAGACCATCAGTTATTTGCTTTGTTCCACGAATAAGCCCAGCTTCACCATTGTCCTTAAGAATGACTCCGAATTTATTCATCGAAACTTGGACAATTCCTGCACCCATTAATCTGTCGAAAAAAAAATTCCATGTAAAACTTTAAGGTCATTTCTGCTCTAATTAAAATAAGAATTGTTAAATCGTACCCTGCACCTAATACGGCCATATTTCTAACGGGGTTCTTAGGTTTTCCAAAACGATTCTTTTTTAATTCAGTTCTCATATGAAACACAGAAAAAAGACCCTTCGCTTGAGGTGTATTTATTGCTAATTCTGCAAATCCCTTTGATTCTGCCTCTAGTCCTTGAGTGAAGCCCTTTTCTTGACCTACTTTTACGACTTGCAAAATTTTTAATGGAGCTGGATAAAGTCCTTTCGTCTGTTTCATAACTTTATCATGAGCTTGTTTAAATACATAATTTCTCATTGGAGGAAACTTCATTGCAAGATCCATCATTTTTCTTTTGAAATCTTTCTTTCTCTCAATTTTCATGGTGCCATTTGATATTTTTAAAGCTGCAGAAATAGCACATTCTTCTAAATGCTCCATTGATCTAAAATAAAATATCAATAAAATAATTATCTAGCTTAGGATAAGCATCATCATTTCAACTTTAATAATTATTGAAAACATTTACAACCAACCTGACGAATGCATTAGTAGTACCAGGACCAAGCGGTTCAATAATTTCATCAATAATTCCCATTTTCTTAGCCTGTTTAACTTTAACAGACCTTCCAGTCTGTTAAATCAATTTAATCCATTATTATATTGCTTAAAATGGTGAATACGTAAGGTAATCAAAATAGTTTGACTATTATTATTGCAAACATAATATTTATTGTCACCATCATAAGATCCAATGCGTCGGGAACTAAAACGTTAAAATATAAAAAGTCAAACTCAAGCTATTTAACTATGTATAATTTAGCATAGTTAATTATGCCAAGTAATTCGAACCTCCAGCATATTTAGGCAATCTCTGAGTTCCACCACCACCTGGCAAAATTCCCAATAAGACTTCAGGCAATCCAAGTTGAACCTGGGGAATGTTTAACGCCATTCTATAATGACAAGCTAATGCAACCTATCGAAGTAGAAATGACTGTTAAACTCCGGGTAATAGGTATTTTAATTGTATTGAAATTTTTAATAAAATAAATATATGTACCTCTAATCCTCCACCTAAACATACACCATTAATCGCACAAACCATGGGTGCTTTTAAATTTTCAATATCGAATGCTATTTCATGACAATCTTTTGACACTTCCATGATTTCTTGTTTAGTTGTCATCCTACAGTAAAGAAATATAAAGTAAAAATTCGGCATGTTTTTTGGATAAAATAATAATTACGCGGCCAGCATGTTAATTTCAGCTCCAGCAATAAAAACTCCAATCTTATTTGATTTTATTACATAACCACATATATTATATTGCTGATTGATTTCTTTTAATGCTTCTTGAAGTTCGACTTTTAATTCTTGATTTAAAAAGTTCACCTATAAAAATATAAACCAAAAATCATAAAATACCTAAATACAAATAGAAATATAAATATAATTAATAATGTAATGTAAGTATTAATACAGGTGAATTAGGAGCACTCATGGTTATGACTGCAACGTCTCTTTTAATGACATAAGATATGTAATCCCCCATTGATTTAACACCACTGGCATTACTCGAGAACAATCTGAAATCTAAAAAGAGGTGAGATTAGAATTTTTTTGATTTTGATTCAAGGTCAAGACAAGGTCAGCCAAATCATTGTATGTATATAACTTCAAGAACCATTTGACTACCTAGCTAATGATAGGGATTAGGGTCCGATATAAAATAATAAAATCACCGGTTATCTACACCATGATGTTAAACTAATCACAAACACTAAAAAACCATTTATACGACATAAAAAAAAGCTTATAAGTGTTAAAGTAAGTTAGGTCTTAATCTTTCCATTTAAAATTAAAAATTCAGCTCTAAAGCACCAAATTTTGGTAAGAAATCTCCATTTATATACTTACAAAGTAAAGGTCAAAATCTGGTTTTTCAGAGCTCATATACATGCTAAAACTAAAGATTAATACTTTTTAAGGTAACTTACCATTTTGCCTTAAACTTGCAATTAATTTCGAACTTTGAAAACGAAATATAGATGATCCTAATCTTGATAGTGACATGTTGAATTTTTAATTAAAAATGGGTTAACAATAAAGATATCGTCAATTTGAGGTCGTCAATGTTGACATGATATGATGGCACTTAGGTATAAATAATTAGATTAAAAATTAAAAACAAAAATTGAGATCAGCTGGACTAGATTAGATTAAAATGAATTTTACGATATAAAAAATTTAGTTGTTTGAATTTCTTATGATAACTCAATATAGGCCTATATAGATGTCATGGAGTTTTCAAAAAGGTCTCTCTCGCCTATATCGAATATCGACTATTCATTCGGAGAAATCCCTTACTACAAGGGATTTCATGTCAAAGTGTACAAATTGTTCTAATTTTGTTTTATTAATTTGTACTAGGGTCAATTTACAGAGTGAATAAACATAATATTGACAATTAAAATAATACAAAAAAGGCCATCAATTTGATGCCAAAGCCAAAGAGCTAAAGTATAGCTATTAATTTCCTTAAATTTTTTACAGAAAATATGATTTTTTTAAATTATAATTCCTATCAAGAATGTAGATTTTATCGAAGTAATTTAGATTTTTAGTGTAATTTAATAATTATGTAGGTAGGTATTTAGTTAGGAGATTTTAATTGTTTGCAGGTTTTCGTCCACGAGATTTGGCCAACCGAGCTCCAATCGAGAAACTTCGTTTCCGAAGACTTTTTGATGCTTTTTTCCCAGCTTCATCAGCTTCTTCATCTTCGTTTCCATTTTTGACTTCACGACGACCTCTTTGGTGACCACCAACTGAAGCATCGAGAACGGATTGTCCAGCCAACTCAGGTGATCCAACATCTTCAGGAGTCTTCATACAAGGGATCAACTTGGACCAGGAAAACTTGGACTTTTTTGTACCTGGAAAAAAGTCAAAAAGTTAATCGGGAATTTTTACAAAACAGAGATTTTATGAGATTTATAACCTAAAGTAGGGTACTTTATAACTAGATTTACTCTTTTGATATATTTTTTACCTTCGAGATCATCCTTCAAATTGTTTAAATCGATATTCCACAACTCTTTTGGGTTCAAAGATTTTGACTTTGCCTTCGACATGGCGATACTCTTCTTACTTGAGACGACACTATCATTTGACCCTTGACCTGGAGAAAAGAGACTGACACCATCAAGATCCCCTACAGAGTCCACTTGACCTTGACCCCCTGTCTTGAAGACATCGTCCAGTTTGTCCAGTGAGTGAAAGAACTTTTCTAGCTTCTCCTTTGAAGCCTTGAATCTCTCGAATTCATAGTCAGCAGCTTCTCCTCCAAGTTCATCATCTTGTTGAGCATCAATGAAAGGAACTGGTTCCATCCCCTCAGAATTCTGAAGCCAATTCTCAACAATCTCGAACACTTCAGGCTCTGGAAGATTTTCATCACTTTGAGTCACCGTCGCCATCTTTTTTGATCCTGGTTTGTTGACCGAAATTTGACTTGATTTTGAACCATTCAAGCTTGAAACTCGATAGTTCTCTGAGCCAAACTCTGACATATTTGTTCTTGACCCAAAATCATCATAATATTCTTGAAATCTGATGGTTGATGGTGATTTTGAGTTTTTCTCCATGGTTTTTTCAGGAGCTTCAGTAACTTCTGGTATAACAAGTGAATTCTCACTCGTTTGGTTTGAAGGGATGTCCTGGACGATGAACTCATTTGGTGGAGACTCAATCTTGATGTCGAGGGCTTGAATTGAGCCAAGATCAGCAGCTTCATTATTGTTCAATAATTGTCCAGATGGTCCATCATCATTTGTGAGCAAAATTTCATTTTTGATCGATTTATCTTCATCTTCTTCGTCACTTTGGTTGACATTATCCTCTTTTTCAAAAGTGAAATCATCATTTTGATTTTCATCATCTTTACCATCCTCACTTGAATCTTCATTTCCGCCACCACCATCAGCACCACTTTCTTCATCCTCCTGTTCTTCACTTTCCTCATGGTCTTCACCATCTTGGCTCCCTGAAGATTTTTCATATGATTCACCGCCAGAACCTTCACTTTTTTCAACTTCCTCAAGGTTCCCATTTTCATCAGTTTGTTGGTTAATCGAGGCCCAAATGAAATTTTGAAGTTCCTTTTGTGCTGCTTCAAGTGCATTTTTTGCTGCTTCAATTCTTGCGGGGTCAATTTCAATGTCTGCTTCTTCAAAATCTGATTTGAATTTGGAAAATCTTTTATTTTCAGATCCAATTGGCTCTGGTGGTTCTTCAAATTTTTGAGAACCAACTTTTGACGATGAGACAAGAATTCTTTCATGGATTAACCTTGGTGTTGTTGGGAAATATTCTCCAATGATTTGTTCTTCAAGTTTTTCATGAGAGATTGTTGGTGCAATCTCAAGTTCAGACAGAATGAAATCATCAACTTTTTCATCATCCATATTGACATCTTCATCTTCATCAAATGAACCAGTCGTCGTTTCTTCCCAGTTTTTTTCATCAAATGGAGAATTTTGGTCAACTTCAAAAACTCCAGATTCACAAATTGATCCAGTTTCTTCATCAACTGGGTCTTGAACAAGTTCATCATGATCATCAGAAATGACTGTCTTTTTTGGGACTTCAAAACCATCAAACTGAGCACCACAAGCTAATCTCACTTGATCAAAAGCATCATTTTGAAATTGTTCTTCATTAAGTTTCTCATTTTCCAGAAGATTGATATATAAGTCTGGAGTATCCATTGGACTTGGAATGAATTCAGTCGATTCAGAACTCTTGAGAAGATTTGTAGCTGATTTATCCGGGTCAATTTTTTCAACAATTTTTTCAAAACCATCTTTTGGTGAAGAATTTATTTGCTGATTTTCAAGCTCTTGACGATTTCGGTTTTGATCTAAAAATTCAACAACATCACTGGTTCCAATTTGAAGAAAGGCACTCAATTCAGGACCTATTACTTGTGCAATATAAACTTCTGCATTAAAATTTCCGTCTTGATCACTTGATGGCTTCTTGAGTGGCTTCACTGAACTTGCTTCATTTTCATGACCTTTGACCTCATTTGACATCGACATGGTGATTTTCATATCCTTGGATTGGGCCTGTCTTGTGAAGTAAGTGGACTTTTCAGAGACATCATCAATTTTTTCTTCCTCCTCTTTGTTCATAAATTGTAAGACATCATTCTCGACATAAGAGACCATATTTGGAAACTTCATTTGATTGAATTGCTTCACAGCTTCTTTCACAACTTCAAAAATGACCTCCTTATCATAGTTTTCTTGATCTCCAATTGAAATCGATGATTCTTTGGCTCGAATCTCTCTCAAAATATCGTTTTCAATGAAATTAGCTTCATCATCACCATCACCATCACCATCACCAACACCTTCTTCAGCTTCAGCTTCAGATTCTTCATTCTTAATTTCATCCTCAACTTCATTTTGCTCATTAGAATGAGGGGGACTCTCAACTTCAACTTCGGCATTTTGAATGATTTCGTCGAGTTCTTTTTTCAAACATCCAACTAACACTGGAAAGTCCATTTTAAACTGCCCAACATCTACAAAAATTTTAAGAAATTTTAAAAAAGTCATAAAAAAGTACTTTTAAAAGGCTCCGATTTAATCTCATCCATATTTTGGTTGAATTTACCCAGGGGTAAATTTTAGACTAACTTTCTTCCAATTTGTTTGAAATTAACCCAAAATTTAAAAAAAAATCCTAACCTAACATAACCAAAATATTTGGGCTAAATATTAATCTTAATAAGCCTCTTAAATTCCCAAAAAAACCAGATAGAGGTTTGGTATTCTTTCATCTAACTTTTCAATCTGAAATCCTAGATTTCGTCCATATAACGAAATCTAGGTTTTCAAACTTAAAAATCTTGATTGAGTACGAGTACATACGGAGTATAAAATTTTAGATTTCTAGGCAGATCTTTAGAGTTTAGGATTTAGGATTTAGGAATAATTTCAGAATTCCTGAGAATCTATCCATTTATTCAGCTCTGACAAACCAGGTTCTATAGACTCAATTCTATACATACATATAAATATATATGTAAAAACCATGTCAAAATTTGGTTTTTAGAGCTAAATTAAAAGAATAAAAAGAAAATTCTCCAAAATTCAGACTAAAATTTACATAAAGCTACATTCTTTAGAGGAAAACATCCATTTAAAATCTCAAAAACTGCTTAAAAGGCCATTTTTTCTAACTAAAAGCACCATATTTTAAAAAAATATCTTCAATTTCATACCATCTGACATCTCAACCTGGGAAGACTTTGGAGCCATTGGACAGTCATCCTCAACTTCCTCAGGTTTCTCAACCTGACAAGTTTCTAAAAAAAAACCATCAATCATTAACATTTAGATGCAATAAATAGTCCGGTTATAAAGGCATATAACGGCAGTAGGGTACTATAAAGGGTCTATCTGTAGATACTCACCTTTATCTTTATCCTTGTCATCATCAACATTTTCATTATGATCATCGATCATAAAGTTACCATTTTCATCAGTACTGGAAGACATAATGATTTCTTAATTGAATTATTACAAAAAATGACCTCTCGACAATTTTCCACTTGACAGCACCAGAATTGTACTTTTTTGGTCAAAATTCTAAAATTCCTCAAAAAATTTCTAAAATGGTTTATCAACAATGAAGGATTTTGGTTACTACAGAGTTTAGCAAAATTATTACAAAATGAATTCAGAATTTCAGAATTTTTGGATTTTTTAGATTTTTAAAAGTTAAAATTAGCTCTTGTGTCCTGTTGTGTGAGATAATAGTGTCGAGAGAGGTCAAATTAGATTGAAAATCAAAATGGTGAATGATAAATCAGACGAGACTCATCAAACTCTGGATGAGGATTCCAATATTGCCATTTTGGCCAAGGAGTTTGTCAAAAAGTCAGGGGCTGGGTCAAAGGTTCACCATGAAGTTTTGCCAACTTCAGTCGAGATCGTCCTTGAAGCTGAAGCTGAAGCTGAGGAAGAAGCTAATTCTACGATTCTTCGACTCATCAATGAAATGACGGTTCCAATGGTCGATGATGACATCCATGAAGATTTCCATCTCAAACGATTTCCTAAGGGTATCTGAATGACATTTTGCCTATATATAAGTACTACTTAAGGGTCATAGTCATAATAGTCTTAAGCAGGGTTGCTAATCATAATTTTTATTCTAAAATGGGGACAATTTTTGAAGTTCTTTGAAGTTTTCGAAGTTGAAGTTTGAGGTTTTGGTGATTTTTGAAGTTTTAGAACTTCAAGAAAACGCCATTTTTTTGATGTTTCAAATCTAAAATTTTTTCTAGACGCGATTATTTTGTAGAAAAATTGAATCATGTTATTATGTAGTTGTATATTTTGGTTCAAATATTGACTTTCAGGAACTTGAAACTTGAAAAGTTCTGTAAATTGAGAAAGGACTAGAAAGTAAAAATGCTAAAAAATCCCCTTTTCTCAAACCTAATCACATTTTTTGCAATTTCAGAGCATGGAATCCGAAGAAATGTGCCAGAATGGGATCATGAAGATGCTCAAGAAGCTCTAGCTCAAAGTCAAAGACAAGGTGAGGAAAATGCTCCTGAAGGTGATGAAGAAATCGTCTCGATTTTGCCAGGGTCAAATAGCCGGATGTCAACTGATGGCACTCAGAAAACTCGGGTACTTCGAAAGACTATTCGAGAGACTCTCAGGCTTACAAGTACTTAACCTTTTTTTATATTTTCAGAAAAAATGACTAAACTAGGCCATGGTACTTTATTTACAAAAGTTTTCAATTTTTTTTAGAGAAAAAGGATGGTAAAAATAGCTGGAAGTCCAATGGATCAAGTGGTAGAGAACAATCTCCAGAGGATGATGCTGATGCTTCAACTGGTCGTAAAAAGAACTGGATTCGTCGAGTTTTCTCAAGAAAATAACTCTTCTACAGATAAAATAAATGGATATTAAAGTCATAGCCCATAGCTAAGTTATGTCATTTATAATTATTTAAAATGTCACTTTTTTTGTCAAAATTGTAATCTAAATCTATAAATACCTAAAAATGTATCTAAAAAATGCAAAATTAGTGATCTAGTTGATCATTTATAAATTTTTTTGTAAATTCTTATCTACTTGAAATATGTAAGAATAAAGTCTATATCATTTCAATACAATTACTGATATAATTTTACAAAATATAAATTCTAGATGATTAAGATACTAGGATAACCTACTACCTATAGTAGGTACTGGTAGGTACGAGTACTTACAGTACCGAAATAACATTGTCCTTTACCTGCTGGTTTTGCATTTTTAAAGAATAATTTAAATAGGATTAGGATTATCTACATACTAAAGGATTGTATTTTTTAGTTATTTATTTGGTAGGTAGTAGGTATGCTGTATTTTGAGTTATAAAAAGCAACATGTGAATACTTTTAACATATTTTTGAGAAATGGGTTTCTGTATAAAAAGCAATAGTATTCTCATTCCTATCTTGGTTGAATTTACTCCTATATTTTTGGTTCAACCCTTTGTATGAAATTAACCCAAATTTTTTCTAATCTATAACTAGTCTAAACTAAACTAATCCTAAGAAAAATTTGGCTTAATTTCATATTCAAAAATTTCAATTTCAAAGTTCTAAATATCAAAAATTGAAAATTTTTTACAGATTATGATTAGTCTCAAGATTAAAAGATTAATTGAAATGTTCTTTTTTTGAAATATAAATCCAGTGATTAAAATGCCACATACGGTTAAAAGAATCGAAATTTTTGAAATTTTACAATTTATTAGATAAAACTAAACTAAAAAATTGAATTGATTTAAATTCTCTGAAAGAAATTCCAAAAGAAAATTACCAAAAGAAAGAAATTCTTTTGGTAATATGAAATGAGATTATGAGCCAGAGAACTTTAAAAAGGCATGTTTGTACTTTTTGAATCAATAGTCCCCTTTTCATGTAACGTTTCACAAATTTTTACAAATCTAATTTAAATCCTTATTACAGTTTAAGTCAGAATTTCACCTTCATGGTCCAATTTGAGCTTCCTCTGTACTTTTGTATAACTCGATTAGTTGCCTTCACCCACTCGTAAAAATTTACAAAAAAAATCAAAATGAGAACCGGAAGTCAACAAAAAATCGTCAACTTGGTACCAAACCCTCATTTTAGCTTGCTTAGAGCATTAGTTAGGACTTTAGCTTAATATTATCCATATTTTTGTTTATTTACCCCTATATTTGTGGTCTAACTTTACCTTTTTTGTAAATAATTAACCTAAAGTATTTTTAGTTTAGTACCTTACAAGTTAAGTTAGGTTAGGTTAGGATTTGCTACCTTGTAAGTTTTCTCTTCACAAATTCCTTAAAATTTTTGAAAAAAATCAAAATTTTTTCGAAATTTTGAGCTTTTGAGAGCTTTCAAGATTTTGAAAAGTGTTTTTTTAATTGTTGTAAATGGCCGTTTACATAAATTAACTTGTCATATAATTAACTACTAATACGAGTACCTACTAATACTAATATTATGATGTAATTTGTGATTACTTCCTTTAATTTATTATCGGTCAAAATGCTTAGCTAATTGACTATTGCATTTAATTACTGGTCAGCCGATTAATTAACTATATTTTAAGGACAAGGGAAATTAGGTATTTCAGATAAATTTTTTTTTCAAATATTGAATCATTTTTATTTTAAGATTTTTAAATTACCTGCCTGTATATCTTAATAGTAGGGTAAGATTACAAATAAGGTAGGGTAACAGAAAGATTTGCTTGATTAAATTTTATATTTTGATATTTTGATGAAGGAAATGCATTAAAATTTTGTAATAAATCTATTCAAATACAAGTTGAAAGCTCTCCTATATAATATACCTAGATATATTCAAAAAAATTAAAACGATAATAAACATGCAATAAGTGCTCAAAAATTCGAAAAAAACGAGCTAAAAATGGCATTTTTTGATCAATTTTTTACAAGTACTTGATTGTGAAATGAGCCATTTTAAATTACAATTTTTACATCATCGCTTGTCATTCTTGTCAATGCCCTTTTTGAAGATTTGAAAAAATATTTTGGCCCAAAATTCTTCATTTTTTGTTTTGAGATTAGCAATACTTTTCATATATGAAGGTCAAATTCTCAAAATTATTGCGCGAGTGAAGCGAGCACTTAATATTCAAAAATTTGTTTGCATTTTATCTGTGTCTGTTTGCTTATCTGTCCAGGTTTTAATGCCTTTACGGGTTTTAACCAAGATTGGCATGAAGGACCCTTTAAAGAAATTCAAATAAATAATATCTTCGGTTTTCAGGTCTTTGCATATTAAACCTCATATAAAGGCCAGAAAGCTCATTATACTCGTAATCCGAAGATATCCTTTATTTGATGTTCCCTAAAGTCTGAAATGCATAGCCTTATTTATAATTAACTAAAGAGTAGTTAATTAAATCCTAGCTTTAGACAGACTTATCCTTAATGCAAGTAATTAATTCGTTTCAAACTGACTAGAAATGTGTGAAGAACATATTTTTTGTCCATTTCTGTATTTATACAATTTTTATCAAACTGAAATACCTACCTAATTCAGCCTACAGGTTAGTAGTGGTATTCTTGCCTCGCATTTTAAGTTTGAAATCCTAGATTTCTAAATTCAATAAAATGGACGAAAACTGGAATCTAAAATTGAAAATTGAGATAAGAATACCCCTATTCCTATTACAAAAATTTACTATTTGACTTGACAAGTGTCTAACTCCTATTTTGAGCAGGTATTTTTTATATTTTCTATAAAATTTGGACCTTAAAATTTACCATATAAACCTAACCTAAACCTAAACCTAAACCTAACCTAAACCTAACCTAAAAGTTAAAAAATTTAAAAAAAAGAGCAAATATATGTGTCTAAGTCTAACTATAAGTCAATTGAGCTATTAATTTTCAAAAAAATTAAAGTACTATGACCTGTGTTCCCTATATTTTGGCTGAATTTACCCTTATATTTTTGGCCTTAAAAAGGGATAAGATTAAATCGAAGCCTTTGTAAGTATCTATAAGGAAATCAGATCAGACAAATGATCATTAACTGCAATTCTATTGTCCATTTTAAGTCTTAATTAATGCATTGATATTTGATATTTGATATGCAAATTTTTTTGAATATTTTAAAGTAATTTCCTCAAATGTCGGAAAAATCCCGGAAAAAAAGCTCAATTTTTCAAGCTCGATGATTCTTCGATGTATTTTTTTTGTATTTTTTGTAACTTGGCCTTACACACACTTATGACTGACATCCGGTTCAACTTGGACTATTCGACTGGGGGATCTATTTTGGCTATTTATATTGACAATAAATTGTAAATATTGTAGTTAAATTTGCATTTATATAGTTTAAATTTGGGAAACAATGTGCCAAGTGTCTGGTCTCGATTGTCTTTGAGAATTCGAGTCTTGAAGTCTTGACTTTGACAGTTGTCGACATTCGAAAGTACGATACCCTTAAATCCTGTTTTTTATTAACATTTTTATGACACTTTTGAAGCTCGTACATATTTACAAGATTTAAAGGGCTATTATGCCCTTGTATTCTAGCTATTTTTTATCAAAAAAGTTCTTAATTTTAACAACTTATCTAAGCTATGCATGATATAAGTAATGAAATGACCCAAATTGTTGAATAGAAAATACCTATTCAAAATTGGCTTCGATTTAATTAATCTCATCCCTATTTTGGTAGGTTTTAGGTTTAGGAAAAACCAACCAAAATTTTGACTTTTTTCAAGAAAATTTAAAAATATTTCGAAAATTTTTTCAAAAATACCTACCATATTATAATAAAAATACACATTTCTTGACATTCATAAAAATATTTTCAAATTATGAAGTACCTAAGTTCAACGAATTAAAAGAAATCTATAACAAAAAAAGACAAATTTTGGAAGTAAAATTTACTTCTAGGTTTTGAATCAAGTCTTTTTAGTACCCTTCCCTACAAAAATTTGACATTTTGTCTAAAATCTCCGATTTAATCTCATCCATATTTTGGGTTCAACTTTACCTCTGCGTATAAAATTAATACAAAATTTTTGTAAATCCTAAACTAACCTATTACTAAACTAAACTACAAAAATATTGGGTTAATTACTGGGGTAAAGACACGAGTATCTGTAGACTAAAAATATAGGGGTAAATTCAACCAAAATAGGAATAAAATTAAAAATTAAAAGTTAAAAGTCATTTGTACCCTACCTATTAAAAAAATTCTCATACCTAAGTTTATAAAAAAACTTGTGCAGATAGGTACTTCTCTGTTATAAAATAACCAGATTTTGGCTTCTATTCTGTATTTACCAAATAAATTAGATAAGTATCAATGTACCTACTTACGATCAGCTGCATAAGATTTTTTTCTTCTAAACCATGACCCAAGTAATCGTTCAAATCAGCTCTAAAAATAATGGATTTTTGACTCAATCTTCCAAATAGTATAATGCAAAACGAGTCCAAAATATGGTTTTCAGAAATGAATCTAAGACATTACTATATGTATTCCTATAATAATTTCAAACTTCAACTTCTAAATACATAATACCTAAGTTAGATGATCAAAATGTGTTCTTTAAATTATTCAGTTATTCACTTATTTTGTAAATCGATTGAGTATAAGTATAATACCTATATTAATCCCTATAAGAATTATTTCAATTTTTGAGGAAATTCGAGCTTTCAAGATAGTCTCAATTTGAATTCTGAATTCATGTAAATGACATATTTATTATTTACAATGTCTTTATAGATACTACCGTTCGCTATTTAATCTTCATTTTCAATTTCAAGACCTCCAAGCTTGAACATACATTAAAATAAATGTTTAAAATACCAGAGACTGAAGCTCAACTCTAAACTGTAAAAATGAATCGAATGCAGGGCAAAACAAAAGTTTACAAAAGTTTACAAAAGTTCTAAAATTTAAAACTAAATATGTATAGGTATACCTATATAAGTACATATCTGCTGGTTGATATTTCTAAAATATTTACTATCT
>JAQIXA010002909.1:0-15824 GCA_034699045.1 Nanhermannia cf. coronata Gr-Ori-00579 | reverse complement strand
CCATTTTGGTGGGATTATATAATTTCACCAGCTCTGGTAGTAAAAAATCATCACCAATTTTTCTCAGTGTATGTAAAGGTACCTCAATTAAACGATCTACGTCATCTCTGTCAGAGAGATAGCTAAAAAATTAAATAAAATTGTAATTATTTCTTAGACAGTAATGATATATTTATAATTTATTGTATCTCACTTTGGATTAATTAATGGTGGATCTTTAAAATTATTAGAAGCTAACATAAGTCTTCCACGGCTTTTAGCATAATTGAGAACCATAAACATATTCAGTTGATGTTGATGAGCATTTGGGAGATAATATTCATTCATTATTCTTTCATCCAAAAATACCTTGAATGTTTAATATTTTTATTTTTATTATCTCAAAATAAATTTTTTGAAGAATATCTTTGGAGTATTATAGGCTTTCTGACCTTTAAATAGGGTTAAGCATGATAAATGATGCTTGAAATCCTACCTAACATATTCTATCAAAATTACTTTAGGTGAAAGGACCAGTCCATTAACACCTGGCCATAAGAGACAGACAGACAGGATCACATCAGATGGACCAAATGTCTCACCTTTAAAGGTTATATACATATTAGAAAGTTATATTTTTAATATATTATATTATATAAGGTTAATTACCTTTAGGATCAACATTTGTTTTAATATTTAAATTTCCAGCTGGAACAAGATAATGAGTATTGGCCAATGGACCTCGACCTTCAACGTAAAATTGCTCTAGATTTTGTAAAGTGAGCAAACTTTCCCAATCCACCCAAAGAGATGTATTCACTGTGAAATCTACACCAGATCCACGAGGATGATCTTGATAATTAAAACCAACCTGGAAGTATTATGTATCAAAGTATAAAATAAATAGATAAAATAAACCAAAACAAATATGTATGACTTAATTAACTGCTGTTCAGTCTTAATAAATTAAAAAGTGTCATCTAGAATCCTAAATTAAAATCTTGGCTTAATTCTAGTGTAATATACATATACTAACATATTTGGATTATTGATTTCTGAATGATCTTAATTGACAAAATTCATTTCATTGAAAATGAAATACCTAATTATTTTGTTCCATAAATAAGTTAATAATTTAATTATATATTTATATGATGTATTACAGGAAGATCCGCTACGACTTCGATCCCAACATCTTCTAAATGTTCCCTTGGACCAATTCCACTCAACATCATTAGCTTTGCTGTCTAAATTGAGCAAAATATAATTAAATTATTTCATTTTAAATAATAATAAAATTGAGACTTATTATGTAATTTTAAATATTAATTAGTATATGATATCTAACATTAGTACTTAAAAAAAAATAAAAAAATAAGACCTCTATTGATCCACAAGAGATGATGACCTCTTTCCGAGCAAAGGCCTGCTTGAAATGTCCATTATGGAAGAACTCGACACCAATGGCTCGCTTCCCCCTAAATAGAATTCGAGTCGCCAGTGCGTTTGTTACTATATGAAGGTTACGCTTTTCTGGCACTAAGAATGCTGTGACACTTGATTCATAAATAAAAATTATTGTAATTAGGATTTAATTAACTATTCACTACATTTAATTATTAATTGTCCAAGGAAAGCATTAAGGAAAGGATTTTTCGGGGTTAAACGGATGTTTCAACGTCAGATCGATATTTCAAATTTTTTTTATAAAAATTTCACCATGGCATGAAATGCTTTGATCACACAATTAATAAATCAACAGCTTAAATAGCTATTAAATAAGTCCAAGAATCATAATATAGGTATGAATATATATTTATATATTTTCCCTACGCTGTGCATCTTTTCCCATCCCTTCTTGTTCTTGAGAGCGAAGTTATTCCAACAGGGTCAGGTCCGTTAAAATCAGCCTCTTTGTAACCTTTATTTGAATGAAAACATTTTATTCAGAAACGTGTAATTAAAATATTTTGATTTTTTTGCTAATTAACTAAGAAAAGTTAGAATGCAATCGATACAGTTTTACGACCTTTAACAAGGAAAATTTAAAATTTAAGCAATCATTCCATATTTATCTAAAATTTAATCCTTTTTGTGGATTTAAAAAAAATTTTGATCCCCTTTTATAGTTTCCAAAAATTATTTTAAATGTCTATATTACCAAACACTTTAACATTTTGACCAATTTTGGTCATTCATATCACTGCGCATGCTCGGTTCGATCGAACAGACAAACATTGTTAATTTCCCGCTGATTTTAAATCGGTGACGGTCTAAAAAAAAAAGTAGAATATTGTCTGATATAAAAAAAAATTGAAAATGTTTTGGATAATTATATGCAAAAGATTTATTCGATTTTAAGGCCTTTACTATTCTAAACATTACAAACAGACCGCAGTGGCTCTATTATTAACACGAAAATATTTTTTATGTACATAAGATTAATACATAATATGTAGCAAGTCATTTTTTTATTGGATTTTTTACCAAGTTCAAAAGCAGCTTCAAAAGTCATTCGGTTGAGTAGAGCATATGTTAGTGCGGACTCAGAGGCGTTGATCGACTCGACCGTCAGAGGCCCACCTACTCCGTGATAATCTGCAGAATTAAATTTATCATTCATAATAGCTTCCCCCCTTTGATCCTAAAACATTTAATAAAAATCGTTTTTTATACAATATACAGGCTGGTTTAGATCTATGAATTCTGTATTTATATTTAAATAACTTTTTTATTTTTAACCTCTGACATTTTAAAAAATGGAAGAACATCATCAAACCCCCAGCCATCACAACCTTTATTGTTAATAAATAATTAAAATAATTAATTTAAAAAGAATTGTATAAATCCACCATAATCTAATTTCCATCCATTGAAATCATCAGGTCCACCACGATTATAAATAAGTCCATTTAATGTTGTTCCCCCACCTAAATAAAATCATCAATTAATTAAATAAAATTCAAAAATTGATATTTTGAATTGAAATTTATAATAAAATGCTATATGTTATAACACTGTTTAATCCTCGTCAAATTCCTATATTTTCTTTGATAATTATATAAAATACTAGGATTTAATTAACTGTTCATTAATAAATTATTTTTTGTACATGAAAAATATTAATAAAATTTTGATTTGTCGCATTTTTGTGAGTCTCTGATAAACTTTAGAGTAAAAAGAATTTCAAATTCGGAATCTCAATCAAAAATTACACATATACATTTAGAGATTTAATTAACATGAGGAACATATAAAAGGTCTGTACATTATACATAGTACTCCAAGGTACGAATTTATGAGTCTAAATTTTTTTTCAAAATGGAATGGCACAACTAGACCCTAAAAGTGTCGTTCAAATTTGACTAAAATTGGGTCAGTTGTTTTTGAATTGTCCCGCCCAAAAATTGACTGACAAACAGATGGACAAAGTGCAAGCAAAGTTGAATTGTAAAGTGCTCGCTTCGCTCGCACAACTATTTGTTTTTAGTTAATTATTCACCACATTACCTAAGACAAAATGACCCATTAAATTAATAGAATGATTTGCAAAGCCAAACATTCCATGCTCTTGATATTCTGTGTAGTATTCTATATTAAAAAAATTGTTCTTTTTTTTATAAAATTGTCTAAATTATTAAATAATAATTATATATGTAATATGAACCATAAGTGTGATCATTAGGCGAGATGAGATTTAAAAGCTCCATGGCGGGAATTTCTGAAATAATATTAGGAACTCCACCTCTTTCTAGTAAGAGAATTGATGCTCGAGTTTCTGCGAGTCGACTTGCAGTTGTCGCACCACCAGCTACAAATAATATGCAAAAATTTAGAAAAAATTTAAGTGAGCCCATTGTAGCCAAATCTCAGACACGAAATCTGATAATACGAAATTTTGAATTATTGAAAATTTCGAATCTCGGAGATTCGACCTCTTATAATCCTTTGATATTTAAAAATTAAAATTAAAATATTTGACCTTTAAAATCTCCGAAATTTGGGATCTTTATAGCATTTTGAAATATCCTGATTGATGGGCTGAGATTTGGTAACCAATCGATTAAGGGGCTCTATGGGGCTAAACTAACTTCTTTATTTTACGCATATAGTTTTGATTTTGATCTAATTTAACCCAAGTATGAAATTAGCAAGAAATATTTTTAGTTTAATTTATTTTAAGTTGGGTTATAAGGAATTTAAAATTAATTGAGTTAATTTTAAATAGCATTTATGCTTGATGGTAAATCCTACCAAAATAGGGGTGGAAATATAAACATTATTTTGAAATTTTACCGCCTCCTCCTATAACAATAAAATCGTGAGCCACGTTGTGACTCGACCTAAATCCTCTGTAAGCGATCCGCTCAAAGTCCGCATTCCTCTGACTTATAATCGAGATGATGGAGAAGAGCGTACTCTGCAATGCAAATCCATTCAAAACCATCTGCCCAATGTCTCCAGAAAAAAATTTACCAAAATATCTTGTCAATTATTTTTAAAAATTTGAATTTTTTTTTTTGGAAAATTTTCCCCTCTAATTTATGTTTGTAGGGTAAGATATAACTCGAAATATATTTATATTACTATTTTTGAGTAAGTATAACTGCATGTATTGACTGTTTTATGTAAAAATTAAATTTTATTTCCTGGTTTGAGAATTACAAACTCTCAAGGTTAAAGTTTAACTTGTAAAGGAAATGAACCTGGAAATATTTTATTTCTTAGAAATTGTAAAATATATTCTAAATATAATTACCATTAAGGTATTTAAATTTTATTATTATTAGACCCTTTAAAGGATCCATAAAACCCTTTGAGATAAGAATTGTTGATTTTTTTTTGTTGAAATAACATATCTTTGTCCTAAAAGAGCCCTCTATCTATTTGTGTTTAAAATTGTTTTCAATAATTTTTGAGTAATTTCTATGAGAAAACACAAAGAGAGACGGAAATAAAAGAAAAGTTGAATCGAAATCGAAATCGAAAGTGCTCGCTTCGCTCGGAAAATCGTAACATTACTCATTATATTTTTTCAAGTTAAATTCTTCTGATACTCTGGTGTATCTGAATACCCTAAAATGTAATGAAATTTTACATAATGTATTTTTAATGATTATCGATGAAAAATTATATTATTACTTACAACTTTATAGAAATATCGTTTTTGTTGTAAATTAACATGTAATCCTGTTTAATAAATCATTCAAAATACAAGAATTATTATCTCGTGAAATGAATATACTCGTATACATATTTTATCACTCAATTAAATGATGATAAACAACATTTATTTATTACCTTTCATAAGTCTAGATTTTTTGTTATGTTAGCGAGCGAAGCAAACCCATTCACTATTCCAATTTTTAATTTTCCATATTGTAACAATCTTAGCCAAAGAATATGATATATATTGTGATTTCAAGCCCATTCATGTTAAAATCCACATAAAGGCCAGACACCTCAAGATATTCTTCGACTTTGACATGAAATTGACATATTATTGATCATAAAGAATTGAAAACTTGTTAATTTAAACTTAAAAATGGTCTACATATGCCTTTTAAGGATAATGAACCCAATAATCTGCTCTGCATTTTTTTAAAATTAAAATATTTCTTGATACATTAGTGTCGTTTCCGCAGAGCCTTTTAATTATTATGTAAAATAAAAGTAATTATTATTTTACTAAAACCTTTATTCAAATCTAATTTTATTGGAGATATTGGAGTATTCTGACTCTCTTGGGGAGTAGTTAATTAAATCCTAGTTCAAGCTAATGAAATAACAGCGCATTATGTGCGGTTAGATAAACTTTGTCAATTGTTATAAATGCTCTATAAAATCCTTATTAAATAATAACGATTAAATAATAACCCATCATTTAGAGATTATCAGACATTCGAGATAAAAATTTAACAGTATAAAAAGGCAATGTGGACTTTTTAAATGCTGTTGAAAATGAGGTTTTGCCAATTTTTATTGATTTTGGGGTTTTCATTTTTGGTCAGATCAGAATTTGTTCTCATCTGGCAAGACGAATTTGACGGGGGGAATTTGAACGACCGTTGGAACTTTGAAACCGGATGCTCTGGTAACATTTTTATGAATCAAGTTTAATTTTACTCCCTATTTTGGTTGAAATTACCCCTATTTTTTGGTCTAACTTCACCCCTGTATGAAATCAACCTTAATTTTTCTTATATTTACGAAATACGAAGTAGTTAAAGTTTAGTAAATTGGAGCCTTCTATTAAATTTTGAAGAAAAAATTAAATAATTATATGCCAATCAATAGCATCTTGTCTAATTTTTACAAAAGTATTACCAATTATGTATCAATATAAATTTTGACAGGATGGGGAAACAACGAATTACAATGTTATACACAAGACCGTTGGGAAAACGCCAGAATGGAGGTAAGTTTCCATTACATATTCACATTTTTTTAATAAAAATATAATTAATAAACTGACACTTAATTATATTATAATTTATACTATCGTTAAGGATGGGAAGTTAATAATTCAAGGTAGAAAGGAATGGTGGGGAGATGGCGTTCACCCTGATAAACAAGTAACGTTTTTTTTCTATTTACCTAAACTAAAAAAATGGCATATAAAATTACATTGTAATTTCAAATTTTGTAAATTAAAACGAATGAAATATAAATAAGGTTAAATATTGAACTGAAAGCTCTAATTATATAAACAGTTCACTTCAGCAAGGATGACCTCAAAGGCTTCGTGGTTACATGGCAAAATTGAAGTCAGAGCGAGAATGCCTAAAGGTTAAATAATATAATTTCAAATAGCTGCATATCCAATCTAATTTTAAAAATTGTTAATTAAAATGTACATTATCAAGCTAACCTATATTAATAATACTTGGTCTTTGGCAATTTTAGGGAAGCATCTTTGGCCCGCCATCTGGATGATGCCAAGAGACTCTGTATATGGACAATGGCCGGCCTCTGGAGAAATTGATATCATGGAATATAGAGGTTTAGATATTATTAATATGTAGACGCATTATAGAAAGATACCCTTTGCGGTCAATTGATTCAAATTTTAATTTTTTTCTTTGATTAAAACTACAAAAATTCAAAATGTTAGATTTTTAACGGCTTTTTGGGTTAAAAATCTATCAAATGGAATAAAAAAAATTTAACATTTACGCCATCTTTATGGATAAATAAATTGAAATAGATTTTGTGAGGTTCAAAAAAAGATCTTTATAATCTCAATGATTCAAATATGAATGATGACCTTATTGGAGAAAGCTGGGTCAAAAATGTTGACCTATAAAATATTTTTTTAGGTATGTATCCATTAAGTCAGTCATTCTGAGAAAAAAGTCCATAGGACTGACCCTTAAAAATTCTGAAAAAATTAACTGTCTATCTTTAATTAGGTCAAAGATGGTGGCAAACTCAAGGAACTCTACATTTTGGTCCATCTTGGGTATTTTGCAATATATTTAAATCAAAAAATAATCAAAAAAAAATTTTCATTTTGTTTTATTTTCAGGATAATAAAGGTCAAGTAGGGTCAGGAGAGAGGGACTTTGATAATGATTTGAGTCAAGAATGGCACACTTATTGGATTGATTGGTCGCCCTCTTCTATTCAATGGTTTATAAAAAATAATAATTTTTTTCAATAATACATACCAGCTATAAAATGAAATCTTTTATAATTAAACAAGGTTAATTAGCCGGTAATTTTGAATTTTTTTAAAATTTATTAATATAAAGGTGGATTGATGAATACCAAATGCATGTTGAGACCTTACAAAGAAATTTTTGGCCTGGATTTTACTCTGGAAATGAGTATACCTTTAGAAGTTATATTAATTAAGTTATGATAATGATATTTTTCTATAAAATTTCAGAAAGCCTTTTGATCAACATTTTTTCCTCATTTTGAATTTGGCGGTTGGTGGAAATTTTTTCCCACAGCCAGTATATGGAGATTTTCATCCGTAATAATAAACCAAAAATTAATTCAAATTTCCCAAATATTTTAAAATATATAATTTATGTACATAAAGGGACGAGGCAGATGGTTGGGAGAAAAACTTTTTTGAAATTGATTACGTGAGAGTTTATCAATGGCAGTAAATACTATTTAATCATCATATCTACATAATATTATTTGAGTATTCAAATTATTATACGAGTATATTAAAAAAATTTAAAATTTTCAATTATTAAAGTATTATAATTATATTATTATGAAGCAATCAGTTATTATTTAGAATAATGCTTTATATTTTTTCTAAACCTAAATCATTTTTTAAAAAAATTTCGATTTAGATACATATCTTTAACAAAATTAATCAAATAGACTCAAAATAAGTCATAAGAAAACCATTTTAGAGAAATAGGAATGTCTCCTAATAATATTTACCTAAAAACATTCACCTAAAAATGTCCATTTTGATCCTAAAAAAATAGCAATTGTCTCCTAAGAACTTTCACCTATTAATAAAATAATCTCTCTCTCAAATAATACGTAAAATTAAGGCTTTTAAATTAGATTAGAAATTTAAAATTCACCTTAATATGGTTGAGACTGTACTTTTTAATATGTAGCTGATTCTAAATGCTAGCAAATTCAAAATTTCTTACAAACCTACATGATGATTTTACCCTCAAATAACGCATAAATGAATTTTTTTCCTTTGAAGATTTAAAATATACTTTGATTATGATTAAAATATACTGTATCGGCGAAGAGCCATTAAACGATTATTAAATAATTCTTTTTGAATTATGATTCATTTCAATGAAAAATCGTCTCATTTCGAAATCATAAAAGAGTAACGGTTTTTACTACATGTTATAAGCTAAGAATAATATTTCAACGATAAGCGTACAATTTTATTGCTGAAACACCAATTGAAATGATTTGTGAATAATTTATACTAGTATTTATTCTATTTCTAATATGTAAATAATTTTAAAAATTATTATTAAAGATTTATATTATAAAAGTTATTTAAATATAACTTTAAACATTTTTCATTTAATTCATACTAATGGAAATATTTCAAATTTATTTTATATAGATTTAGATTTAGAACAAGGGTACATTTGATTAATTTTCCAAGTATCCCAATGACTCATGTGATGATTCCAGGGTATTCCACTCCCATCCTTTTTAGTCAACGTTTTTGAAATGCCATCTTTTGAGCAAAATGTGTCCGAGTAATGCATCACACTGGTTGTGTCATAACGTGCTCCATATGTTGTATAGTAGGGTTCTCCCCATTTGGGCATTTCACCTATACAACCTATACAACAAAGTCTTATTAAATTATTCAATTATATAAAGTTCGGCACAATCAGCTAAAAAAGACTGGGAAAAATTATCAAAATCTTCTATAAAGGACCCATTTACTGGCCAAAATGACCAAAAATGAAAATTTCAGTATATCAATATAAGATGATATTCATTTATTAATGCATATAATTAAAAGCTTAAGTTAAAATGTTATACCTGCTACTTTTGCAAAATTGTCATAGTGAATGTTAATATTCTCATCTCTGTCAGATCGTTCATGTTCATGCTGGAATCCTAAAGCATGGATAAATTCATGCTGAACTGTTCCTATGGCAACACAAGCATCGACCAAACTTAAATCCTATTCAAAAATATATAATATAAATAATCAAATTTAATAATTTTAATTAATTAAGCTAATTTTTTAATAATTAATTTTAATTAATTTTAATTAATTAATTAATTATACTTTATGTTATGATTTTTACCTGTTCAGAATTAGAATACCTTCCAACGTGGCTGGCACAGCCACTAATTTTTTTAACATGGACAAATCCATAGTCTTTTGGAACGCTTGCGACATTATCATATATGTAGAATAACACGCATGTATGGTCTTGTATCTCCAGCAACGCTCTTTTTATAACCTCGACTTGTCGATCATCTAATTATAAATATTTATGAAAAAAATTCAAATAAAATGAGATTTTATGAAAAATTTTCTAATAAATTTTCTAATAAATGTTTGATATTTTGACTTACTATATGTTTTATCGATTACAACAAGCGTGGCGTATCGGTCACTACTAACTTTATACCACCGTTTACTTTCATCTTTAACCCCATTTTTAGTCTGATAGACATCCTGATAAACTGTGCAGTATTTAGTCTCGTTATAACTACTCAAATCATCATTATAATTTATCCTTGATTTATTCCCTCCAAAAGAATCCTCATTTAATTTTGTCCCAAATTGAAGTTCATTTTGAGAAATTGTTTCAAAATTACAAGATACAAACTTGGCACATAAAAGTACTAAAAGAAAAATTTGAAAACTCATTTTTTCCAAAGTTAAAATACCTAACAAAATTTTCCAATATCAAAAATACCTTCAAGTTTTTGATAAACTATTAAATTAACATTACTGATGTAATATTTATTAACCATAAATATTGTCATTTATTTATAACCACAAAAAAAATAATTAGAGTTTAACTTCTCTAATAAGTATTCAGGATATTTCCATTTTTTAAATAATTTTCTAAAAATATGTATTACTAATTTAATATGAAATATATCGGTATAATTTTTAAATTTGAAAAACAAAGTAGAGGTAAATATTAAATCACTCATATTTTTGTTTGATTTTCTGCCAATTTTGGTTGAATTTACACCTAAATTTTTTTAAGGTAGTTTAATTTAGGTTAGGTTATGTTTGGATTTTAATATATTCTGGGGTTAAGTTAGACCATAAAATATATAGGGATATCACAATTAAGATATAATAGAATTGAAATCAAATCCAAGCCTTTGAAGATTTGCTTTTTTAAACGTCGAAATCTTGAAATTTTGAAATGTTCTTTTTAAGAGAAGTTTATATCTAAATTTCACCGTATTAGAGATTATGCTATATTATATTTTGTTTTGTTGTCCTTGGTTATTTTACTAATTCCAAACAAATAGTTAAGTACCTAACCTTAAGTATAATTTATAATTTATAAATGTGTTTTTTACCTAATTTAAACTCAAATTTGTCAAAGAAATAAACATTTTATTTGTACAGATGCCATTGGATTATTACAAATAAATACGAAAAAAAACAAAGGATAATATTCTGCTTTCATGCTTTTAAATAATAAGAAATAAGACCTCATATTATGCCCAAATCCAAATATATCCGCAAATATACAATGAGTATTGGTATAGGGTACTTATACCATGCATCATACTTTAATTGATATAAAATCAGTTCCAAATCCTAGAATTTTTATAAAATAAGGGCTATAGGTAATTAGTATAAAAATTGTCTCATTGTAAGGTAGCTAAGGTCAATTTCAAATGTATCATTTTTTAATTAGAATTACCTATCATATTTCATATTTTAGTTTATAACCTAATTAAATGATTGGATTACAAAATTTATGCCCATTTGATAATCAAAGTTTAGATGCATTGGGAAATTATTATCCCGCACCCCATTGAAAATGGGGAAAAAGGGCTATAGCGTTTGCCATGTCTGTCTGTCCGTCCGTCTGTCCGTCTGTCTGTCCGCGCGTTTGCGTCCGAACAGCGAATCGGATCTACACCAAAATTGGCACACATATAAGGCGGGAAAACCCCGAAATTTGATGAGACTTTGGAGTTCCTACCTCACCTGGAAGGATGGAAAATTTGATAAAAATTGCTAAAAATTTGGATTTTTGTTGCATTTTTGGATGCAGCATTTATGTTCATACATGGTATATATATATTTTCTGATAGAGCTCGATGAGCTCTATCAAATGATGTGTACCTTTGCCTTGTTTATTTGGCGGGATGTTTTGAAAACTCCAAAATTTTTTAAAAAAACATTTAAATTTCAAATATTTTGGAGTAAAAAACCATTAAAACTAAACTACCTATATTTATATGAATTCCTTGTATTCTGAGGGTGTGGGCTTTCGTGAGAGTAAAACCGATTTATTCTTATTACTGTCTAATCGATCATTATCTTAATGAATTTAATATTTGCATAAATTATGTAGATGGGAAATCATCGGAAGTAATTAATCATCTAATTCTAATAGGTTAAAAAACTTAAAATATGAATTTATACCCTACAAAAATATTATACACTTTATTTAATTATTTATAGGTACCTGTACCTACCTACACACATTACATATACTTCAAAGATGTAATGGTACTGATACTTGTTAAACCGGGTAAATTTTTTATAATATTAAACACGTGTATACTTATTACTGGTAGAGACTAGAGACTGAATGAACTTTATCAAATATTTTACCTATTTATTGCTAGAAATATTATTATTGTGATTATTTCGCGGAATCGAGTTAGTACATACTTTATGCATTAATGAAATAGTAGGGTATACTTGTATATTATCTTATATATACAGATATATTAATTTCTTATTAGGATTTCAAAGGTATAATTTAAAGTTTAAATAGCTATTTTTTAGAATATTGAATATTTAAAAAATGAGGTTCATTAGTAGATTTAGTGGTTTGTCCATTATGATTTGCCTCATCTTTTTTTTGTTCTATTGGTCAAATAACTTTAATTTTATTATATTCTTGAATACTATAATAAGACAGGAGAGAATTTTTGTTCAAGTTTCTACAACCAATATAATAAAAAATGTGGTTGTTAGTGAGGAGGAATATATAAAAGAAAAATTATATTGCACTCTCCCGAAATTTGAAGCAATGAATTCGAAAATTGAAAAGTTTTTCCAAATTGAGCCGACCAAGATTGTCTGTGAGAAACCATTTGCCATTCTCAAAGATCATGTAAGCTTTAAAAAGATATACAGATATTCGGGTTATAATGGGCTTTCTGGTCTTTAAATGGGATTTAACATGGCAAAGTCCATGTTTAAATTATCCTTTAGTTATTTCTTTGCAATTTTTTTCGGTTAACTTTACATTAAAGTATACTAAAATGATCCAAATGATCAATTTTACCATATAAATAATGAAAACAAAAAATTTTCCAAGCGAAGCGAGTACTTTGTCTGTCGAACAGTAGGGTACTCGAAAACTAGGTTTTCGAGTACTTACAGTATATTACCTATTCTATCAAAATCAGAAATTCGAATCTAGAATCAAGTACGCAGATTTCGAAATTTTTATTCATTCTTTTATTCATTCGAAAGTTGATCTTTTACCCCGATAAATGAGATAATTTGATGTGTTCAACACTTTGCAAAATTTTAAGTAGTTAATTAAACCCTAGTGTATGTATTATGTATATTGAATAAGTAATTATTGAAATTAATACCTTTTCATTTCAGAGAATTTTATTACAAAAATCATTTGAAAATTGTTGCTACAAGGAAATCATAAGGGTGGAACAAAGTCTGGAACAATATAATAGTTCTGCTGATGATATTATAAGGTAATTTTGGTTTAAATTACTCATACTTACCATTAGAACAAAACACGTATGAATAGTCTTAATTTTATTAGATTGGGAAAATGTCAAAAATTGTCATTTGACCTCAATGGTGAATCTGAAGAAATACGAGTCTCACATTTTGCTCTATTTTGCGACCAAGAATCCGATATTTTTATTGCTATTCAAACACCAGAGACTCATTCAAAATCAACGAGAGAAAAATCACATTTTTGGTCACAATATGCGCCATCGGAACGACCACCTTCTGTCTTAAGTTAGAATTATATTATTTTGATTTTGAATTTTTAAGTTATTTTTTTATATTTTAAGTTATTGGGATTGATTCAACCTCGAGATTACAATTTCAACGGGTAATGCCAAAAACTTTGAAAGTTTTGAAAGAAAATGATTTTATGGAACTTGAGGGATACAACAGGATTGGAATGAATACTTATCCGAATCTTTTGGGTACAATTTTTAATTAATTTACTATCCGTATTATAATTTACCATCTGCATTATATCGTGGTTTTAGCGTGGCCTTTTGAAATTTAATTTTTTTATAGCTTTATTAACTGGTATTTTGAGTCATGAACATCTTGAACATGAATCAAAAGAAAATGATCCTTCAAAATGTCGAATGAATAACAAAATATCAGATACAATTTCACATTGCCCAATTATTTGGAATGATTTTTCAAAACTCAAGTATATAACTTCATATATGGAAGATGTTGCTGAAATAGCTACTTTTAATGCTCTTCAAATTGGATTTGTACCTCAACCCACTGATTATTATTTAAGGCCTTTTACTATTTTAGCTGAACAACGAGGAAATGGATGTTTTGCAGGTGCCTTTAAATACTTTAAATATAATATTATATACATATAATTATGAAAATTGAGCACATTTTTTTATAAATAGGTGGTCGAAATGCTTCACAAGTTTTCAGAGAATATACTCAAGATGTAATTAATACAGTTGTGCCAAAATCACCTTTGTTTTTATTCAGTTGGTTTGTTCGCATCGCTCACGATTCAATTGTTGATATGAAAGTAAATTTAATTTTAAAAAATATATTTTTTACTCAATTTACCCTAATTCCTAATCACTATATTTTTCAATGGATTTATCAAGTTACCCCGAGTCCCATCCCGAAACTCAAAAAAATGAATATTTTTCGAGCTTTGTCGTTCGGGTTCTCGGGCTAGCTTGATTGGGCCCTAAAAAAATTCTAAACTAGGCTTTAATCAACTCACTGGAAGTTGATTATTAATTGTGCGAGCAAAGCAATGAAGATATCACAAGTTGACCCATTTTTCGGGTTAAAGGTCAACTCCCGGGTCAAACGGATATCAAATTCTGAACATCCGTCATCGATTACCCCTAGAGCCACTTAAACCTCATTTTCGATTTTTTCCATTTGATTAACATGGGGAACCCTTAAAGGGTCCCCTGAACCCCAAGGAGTGGGGCAATCTGAAATTTTTGTCGAAATTGCACATCTAGACCCTACAAGGATCCTTCATACCAAATTTGGTCCAAATCGGTCCAATAGTTCTCGAGTTATCCTCTGGACAGACAGACAGACAAACAAACGGACAAAGTGCAAGCAAAGTTGAATAGTAAGTGCTCGCTTTGCTCGCACAAAAATTTAAAAAAAAAGAACTTTTTAAAAATTGTCATTTCACTATAATATGCTATAGCTATCTTTCAATTAGTATGAATTATGAATATACAAAAAATCTAAGCTATTGATAACCCTAATATTTTTTTGACTAGCTCGAAGACTACGAATATAGCAAATTACTTCAAAACATCAGCACAATTGATGAAGCAAATACCTTCATTATTTTCCTATCTGACCATGGACATCGATTTGACTCTACAAATAAAACAAATAAAGAGTTTCGTCAAACTATCCAAGCTTATTTTGAAGAAAGTTTACCATTTTTTTTTATAAAAACTCCTTCAAATTTCCAGCGAAAATATCCTCAATTAATTAAGAACCTAAAGAATAATGTAGATACACTAACCACACCTTTAGAAGTTCATGAAACTCTCAAATTAATAAAAAATGAAGCCAATAATTACAAAATGTATGATTTACCAATTAAAGTTGATATTAGAGGGAAAAATTTGTCGATTTTCGACAAAATTCCAAGAAATCGAAGTTGTGACGATGCTCGAATAGAGGAGGAATTTTGTCGATGTAGCCTAAATACTGGATTTACTTCCAATGATACTTCCAATGATACAAAATATTTTGAACAATTTGGTCAATTAATAATTCGAAATATTAATTTACAAATTTCTAAATATATTGCTGGAAATATATGTGCTAACTTGAAGCTTCATAGGATCAAATATGGGTTGAAAATTTTTGAAGAGAAAAATTATGCAGATTATCTAATTGTGGTTGAAGGTCATCCAGGTTA
>JAQIXA010002908.1:0-15827 GCA_034699045.1 Nanhermannia cf. coronata Gr-Ori-00579 | reverse complement strand
GTAGGTATAATATAGTAGGTAGGTAGTTTAGCTGTTTTTGAAAAAAGTACAGTATCCTTGCAAGCGAATTCTCACAAATTTCCGAACTCCCCGAAATTCGGTTTTTTCGGTGAGGTCCCTCCGCATATCTTCCACTATGGACCATCCATAACGACGCCCAAAAACAACTCCTGCTCCTGCTGCTGCTCATGACTCCATCAAGCACAACAAAAATCGATAAAATTTTAGCTATCGAACCAAACACCCCAAAATTATAACCCTTACAAATATAAAACAGCCCTTGACAAACATAAGCATAACAGAACCCCTTTTTACAGCCCTTAATATCAAATATCACAATCAAAACTAAATACAACATATTAAGGATTAAGGGTACCTTATTTGAATTAGAATCCCAAAGTTTTGCAAAATGCAAAACTTCAGTATTTATAAGAGACTAATATTAAATAGACTAAAATATGAACTTTATAAAAAGCTTAGATTCTTATTAGAGTGAAATTTGAAATTTTGAAATGAAAACCTGGATTCTTCTCTTATTCTTAGACCTTTTCGATCATCTCGAAAATAAGATAAAAAACTTTTTTAGGATAACAGTTGTAATACCTATCGGATATCTGTCTGTCAGCCTTTTCAAAATTTTCAAAATTTCTTCAAGATTTTCAAGTCAAAGTCATGAGAGATGAGATGAGAGAAAAGTGTAGGTGTTTGTAGGCCCTTATTAAGCTCTATTGAATTCAGAAATTGTAAAGCCCAAGTCTCCTACGAGACCTATTATTTGAAAGGCAAAAAAGGTTCTTAATATTCTTCTAATAAAAGTATACCCTTTTTTGTATATATGATTATAAAAAATAAAAGCTGGATTGGATTCTATTCTATTAAAAGTCCTTATTAAGTCATTCAAATCTTCAAAGTAAGGTATCCACTAATATCTCAAAAAAAATTCGAAAAAATTTTCAAATTCATAATTTTTTAAAATCTCACCTACCTAAAAGCATAAAATTCAAACGTACCTACAAAATAATCTTAAAATTTGAGACCTCTAGATCGACCGAATTTTTACATTTTGAAAAGATTTTTCTCGCTAAAAACGACCAAAATAATATTTCTGGAATATTCCAGCTCAAAATTTTTCTAACCTTATAGAGAAGAACATTCTCTATCCGAAATACATAATAAGAAATCTTTTGAAACATTTTCTAAGAGATTTCTATTCAATTTCAGTCATTCTACTCAAAGTATTACATTTAAAATATGCTAAAAATATATTTTTCAACAAAATCTCCAGAGTTTTTGAGCAAAAAAGATAAACCTTACAAGTACCTATACACTATACACATAAGTATTTACAATCTATTCTAAATAATATTCTATTCTAATGTACAAAAGCCCCTCTATTTCTTATCTATTTTCCCCATAATATTAAAATAATCTTTCATGAAATTCACATTAGACTCTACACTCAAGTATACAGGCAGTATAGTTGTAGTTAGAAATAAAATGGTCCAAAATAAATGGAGAAAATGCTGGAAAAGTTGGAAATTCTGGGTCGTAATTTACTGCTAGATAGATACTGGGGGAAATTGCATTTAAATGCAAATTTTATCAAAATCCATTTTGTTTCATTTTATGTGTAATTAAACCTTCATTAGAATATTCTCTGGCTCTAACTCTTCATTCAAAACCTTTTGAAATTTTTGCAAAAAATTTTTAAATTAAAACTTTTTTTAATGCCAGTGATTTCATTCAGTATAATATAGAGCAATTTTATGAAGTTTTGATGTCAAAATTTGCAATTTTTTTGAAAATTTTTTGCTAATTTTGGTATTTGACAATGTGACTCATAAGGTGACAATGTAATAGTGAGTTGAATAGAATTCAATTAAAATGTTTTTGAAACCAGAAATGGGGGAAATTTCGAGTGGTAAATTTTGTATTGTTCGAGAAACCATACTATGGTCCATTGTCATTTGCAAAATAAATAAATAAATAAAATAATTCCTTATACATACTTACTTACTTATGTATTAAGTATTAAGCTAAAGAATAGAACAAAATGCTTAAACCTAAATTTACTAAATAACTATTTATACAAATACTTAAAATTATAATGGCTTAAACCTTTAGATATTTTGATATTAAAGTACCCTACATTATAAGTACATATAAGAAAACAAGAGAATTGAGAACCTTATAACTTATAACTATAATATAAAATTACTATACATATTTGCTTTTAAAAGAAATATATAAATTATTTCGTCTAAACACGCAATCATTTTCTAAATACAAATCGATATTTCAACCTAATTCGATAATAATTGCTAAAATATAATCTCAACCTATTTGCACTACAAAATGTTCCAAATTTTTTTTCAAAATTTCAGAACTACGAGGTCTTAAAAAGCCTATTTATTATGAGTAATTTTGTAATTTTTAGAATAAAAAATTGTTGTTTCAAGTGTATGTGATTTGAAAATTTATAAAAAATTGCAAAAAGTATATTTTGTATGGTAAAGGTACAGATATTAGAGAATAAAAAAGGTTCGGTTTCGGTGTACTTGAAAAAGCATTTGGGTAAACCACAAACATTAAAATTTGAACAAATGATCCACTTTTATCATTTCTCCACTTTTTTAAACCATTTTTTTAATATGTAAAATATTTATTCTAATGAACTAAAAAACCATTCTTTAAAATATGGAACTTGTGCTTGAATGTTTAGTTTTTGAAATATAAAGTTTAAAAAATTCAATATTCCTTTCCTGTACAGATTAAGCCAAAAGAATTTTGGCTTTGGAAAAGTTTGATTTTTTGAAGATCTAAATGCTATTTCACATTAAAATTAGCAAAAATTTGGCAATTTTTAGAAAATTAGATTGAACTATCCAATACATATTATATATGTTTCGAAGTTTTAGAAGAAAATTTTATAAATTTTTCAAAAATTTTCAAAGTTTTAAAAATTGAATAATGTTTTAGATTTACTTGGCCTACATTTGATCCTTTAAGGGTCTTTTTTCAATGATTTTTCTCCAAGGCTTTTACCCATAACTTAGGTATAAGAATAAGGATCAGTAGGAAGCTAGGAAGCTACAGTATAATATAAAAATGTATTATTGAAAGGGGCCCCTTAAAACGTTCTTTCAAATCCTGCTGTGCACCTGTTCCCTCTTTTCTACTACCCTTATTCTTAGTACTATTACAGTCGGTCCTTTATAAGAAAATCCTCATTTTAAAAGCGGAAAAGGCCTACTTACTTATTCTTATATACTGATACAAGATGATGATGATGCATATAAAATACTTATAAAATAAAATATATAAAATATGTATTCTATTGAATTAGTTTAAAAAAAGTAAAAAAAAAAAAATCTATCTCTCATATCTCATGATGCCATAACCTTCAACTCAGACAAATAAAAAACTCCAGACCTGACCAGAAACATCGAAAATAAACTCTAATATAACTTCTATATATGTATTACATATAAGGTTCCTAATAGTAGTACATATTATAAGTTTAGTTAAATGGTAATGGTAGATACAATTCTAAACATGGAAATTATCAAGTAGACCTTGAGATCTGAAATATAAAATGATGTTGGTATTTTTATAATCATCACTATCTACGCACTATATATACTTGGTACACTATCATTCTGTATACTAGACTATGTAGTAATACACTTGAATTGAAAAAATGTAGTTTTATTTAAAAGTAGAATTCTAAAGTGTTGTTCTTTCTGGGTAATTGGAATTCAATCAAGTTTTTCGATAAAAATCAGTTGGGGAAATGGTTAACTTTTTCAATGACCAAGACCTCTAAATATAAATATTTTAAAATAATTTAAAACAATCGAATTGACCCTTTTTTAATCCAAAATACGAGTACAAGTAGGCTATAGGGTACTATTAAGTCCATAAAAATCTCAAACTTGTATGGCATAGGTCAAATGAAAGTACTTTGAAATCCTCGAAATTTCTACAAAGATTCTAATAAATCGATTTCATTATTCTAACCTTATATTAGGTATATGAAATTATACAAGGTCTACTAAAAACCTATTTTAATCTCCAATTTTTTTTTTGCTTTTTAAGCATATTTGAGCTTGTGGATTTATTCTTACTTTTTTTGTAAAGAATCGAGTTAATTAATCTACCTATATAGGTATAGAATATAAAAAATAATTTTTTAGCCACGATTTAGCTCAGCTTTGTAGTATAGTATAGTATAGGTAGAATGGTATTCTCTCGAGAGGATCAATATTTCTCAATTTTATCTAGAAAAGTAATCCCCTGGTAGGATTTGCTTTGCTTGGAGTTAAACCCATCTAAAGTTACCTTATAGAGAGGTACACTTATATTATGTCCTCTATATAATGTACCTACATATACATAACACATATATATAGATAGTATAAAGTCCGAATGACGTAAGAAAGTATTTGGGATTTGGATTAGGAAAAAGAATTGAAAATAAATTGCATTTCTACTACTACAGACTTTATACTACAATACTATACGAGTATACCTAAAGATATTTTTTTTTGAGAACTTGGAATTGGAATCAGATTAGAATCCAGCAAAATAAATCCATTCCTTAACTTTATATCCAATTTCCTTACTAAGGGTAGCCTCCAAAAACAAATTTTTCTTTTTCAATTTTTAAGCAAAATTTTGAAAAATTTCATTCGAATAATATCAACTAGATATTCTGTAGAAAAAATTTGGAATATTTAAAGCTAAGATTTCTCTGTAAAATCTAAAAAATAGCAAAAAAATTTACCTTCAACTTCATTTATTTAAAGTTAAGTTTCTTAGCCTAAGGATTTAAATTTACAGAAAAAAAAAACAAATAGATTACATAGTAGTGCCTCCATGTTAATACTATGTATTATAATTATATCATAAATCTGTAATTATCATTATCAAGGTGTTTTTGAATTTCGAGCTCAATTCAAGGCCAATCTATCATTATTCATTATGTATATTATATTTCACTATTTTTTTTTCTTACAACTTTTCTAGACTATTTTGATGAATCATCTTTTACCTATAGTATACTACAGATATAAAGTACCTTAAGAATAATTGTAGTTACTTATATGTACATATTTGCATGCAAAAATGCAAAAAATAGTATTTTATAACCAAAAAAACTACATCATAATCACAATAATAGTACAATACTACTATGTACATAATTGTTGTATTAAATCCTCATAATAGGTTGTGAGAATTTTTTTTTAACTTTTCAAGCTCAACTACTTACTTACAAAATTTAGATACCTATAACTATACTCCTACCTATCTTACTTTGTTTTGTTAGATCTTATGCAAAAATTTTATTTTTGTTCTTTCTAAAAAACCTTCACATTGACTCTCAATTTCCTTTCTTAAATTTTGTAAACTTTGGTTTGGGCTATTTATAATATACAGATACTATGCTTTATCCTTATTATGCAGTATATTATGCAGAATAGACATACTATCAAGTGCGTAATTACAACTTTTATCGACAAAAAAAACAGACTTTTTAACTGGTATTCAGTATTATTTAAATGCAAATTATACTAGTACCCTACCTACATAAATAAGGACAGATTGTCAGTTGGTAAAATTGACAAAATTCCAAAATATTTCAAATTTCATTCTGATTTTGATTGAATATTTTGGAAAATTTGGCTGAAATTTTACAAATAAATAATTTCGAAATTTGGATTCTTGAATTGCAAAAATTGCAATTTTTTGAGTTTTATAATTCGAATACAATATACTAGATGAAAATGATCTTTCTCGAAATATGAAATTTGATATTTCTGGCTTGAAATTATGATTTTTGGCAAATATTTTTCGATCAAATGACTTGTAAAAATGGCAGTAAATTCAATCGCTGTCTGGTTTGGTTTTTTATAATCTGATTTTTTCAATATACCTACATACATAAATACTATTAGTCAGTAAATAATAAAATTAAAAAGTAATTTAAGACTCAAACTACGTTTAATTTATAATGCTTAATTTATTAGTAGGGTAATAAGTAGGGTAGGTACTTATAAAATTATGAATGTTTTCAATTACTTATTGGAAAAATTCAAATACCCAAGTATGTATGTATATAGATACTTGAGTATTATTTATTAATAGACTAATTGTTCTTGTAAATGTGTCTGACATGGATAGATTTCGATATATAATGGACTATAAAATTGAATTTAATTAGAAAACCTCTCAGCTCCAGACTCTGCTGCTTCCATTGTTAATTTACTCATTTTTGTTAAGTAATTTGTAAAAAAAATTTGAAAACTCCATTGTTTTAAAATACTCTATATTATGTGTATATGAAATAAATAAATACCAAAAGTGATGTCCAAAAAATTCCATTTCTCTATTTCTGCAATCAAAACACTTTCTTTTTGCAAACAATTGGCAAATTCGAATTTTTTGACTTAAAATAAATTCTTTAAATGCTAATTATATAATAGGCATTTGTCTATAAAGTAATTAAAAAAAATACATACCTAATTTGGAATTTCTAAGTCAAAATAAACAAGATTTTTGCAAACTTTGGAACAAAAAAAATTTGCTCAAAAAGTATAAATCTTACTAAAAACTGAAGCATTCTCTTTGAACAAAATTATGATTTTTAAACCTTAAAAAAATATAGATTATAGAGCTTTATAGACTTAAATTTTTGCCAAAATTTTACTCAAAATCGAGTATAAAAAGTAGGAAAGTAGAGTATTTTGCATTAGATGTATTATATGTGTGATTTAAAAATTCATGAATTAATTAAAAATGTCAATTTGGTTGCCAAAAAAGGGAAATTTATTAAAAATTAAAGCCAAAATATGATAGTAAATGCACCTTGCACTAAAGTTCGAGTATACTTTAAACCTATTAACTATTACATAGGTAGGTATATAAAAAAGTTCTTATAAAAATCCTGTATATGTATTATGTATTATGTTTTGGTCATTTTAAAGAAGAAAAAAAAATGTATTTTATAAAGAAGGTAGTTTTCTGAGGAGTTTGAAGATTCAAGGTTCGTCTACAAATATTATTTTATTTTATTTTATTTTATTTTATTTTATATTTTTTTGTAGGTGCAGTAAGTCGAGTTTCTTTCGAGTTGAAATTATATTATTATATTATGAGATATAACTTTTTGCCCCCCAGCTATATTTGGCTTTTATGTATACAAAACACAGACCTTATAATGTGTACTATGTAGGCATTGTAAAATATATATTACAGGTATAGTGATTTTATAGGTAGGTATAAGTATTCAAGTTAAAGGCTAAAGGTAAACCTCTGATTGTACTCTACAAACAAGAAAATATTCACATTAACCAAAAAAATTTCTGAAAAAACAGCAAATATCTTATATCTTACAAAAGAGCTTTAAATTTTATAATTTATATATTATTATCCAAAATGGCATGCACTTTGACAAGTCAAAGGTTATTCAGTCGTTAACAATAATATTTAAGCGATTTTTCAAGACTATAAAAGCAATTTTTAGAATTTTTAGGGAATATCCGCCTATTTGTAAACTGAAAATTGTTTAAAATCTATATCCTTGTACTATACTAGTGATTTGAAATGAAATCGAGAATTACGGATTTGATCTATATGAGTCTAGAGTGCAAAAATGAGACAATAATAGTAGAGATATATTGGAAATTTTTTGACTTTGTGTGAATTTTTGCTTGTTTAGAATGATGCTGTAGGGGTTTTTGAAATTCAAATTGAAGATTCTTCTTCTGGCTGGCTGTCGAGTCTTTCAAGTTTTTCTTCCAAGCAAAGTGGATGGGAGCCTCGAGGTAGAAGGTGGAAATTGAACAAACCGACCCCAGAAACTATCTCTTTGAAATTTATATTTATATTTTTATATATTTACCATTCAACTTAATATATACATAGGTAGTAGTCTCTAACCTACCTAGTATTACTCTACCTCTACCATCATAGAATAATACTTAAGCTTACTTTATAATAGTAAAGTACCCTACCTATGGATAATAGTGGCTAGTATAGATATTATATTGAATAGAATTTCTTTGTAAATTTTTTGTATGAACATGTATTTTATTCTTATTCTTTTAGTATATGTACACTAGTATACATAGCTCGACTAACTCGAGAAGTAGAAGAAGATCCTTCATAAAATTACACGTAGTATTGCTATTGCTAAGCTATATGTACATCTAGTGTAGATACTCGTAGCTAGATAGTTAGTTCTTTCAAAGTATTTTCTTGGATTTTTTCCATTGAAACCCCCATTATGTATGTACATACTCGTATGCACTGAGCTCTGTATAATTCCCTATATCGAGGACTCAGCCACGCCCTACTCTACAACCAACTCTCAAGACTTGAACTTTTTATACTCCACTCAATACATACATACCCTACTCTATTCTATACTCATAATACTTTACTTTTAGACATATCAGAAGAGAGACTTTTATTTTATACTCATACTACATAGTAGTAGTAGTAGTTCTAAAGTAGCAGAACAAATCTTCATTTATTTATTCTTATGCTTATGCTTATGTATACGTATAATACAAGTCCTAGTCCTAATACAAGTTTTTGGGCTCTCAAGTCAAGTTATTAGAGTTTTTGAGAGAACCCCGTCCACAAAGTAATGAGCTCGTCCAAAAAAGTTTTTGGCCCTCGGCTGAGCCGAACTCAAGGGGAATCCGAGCACAAGAAACTAGAAAAACTAAAAATCCTTATTATTATTACTTGGAATACCATGTACTATGTATAGGTACTACATACTACTACTACTACTAATACTATGGACCTATGGATAAGATGAAATATTTAAAAAAAAAGTCGATTTATACCTCTCTCAAACTTTACAGCCAAAATATTACTCACCACACTTTACACTTTACACTTTACATTCAAATTCGAATTCTAGAAAATCGAATCGAGAAACTACTAGGTATAATATAATGCATTCAATTCCTTATGATTCTCTGTTTTTCAGGTTTTTGATACCTTTTAGGAATTCTCTGTCTATAAACATCAATAGGAATTTTATTTATTCAAATTTTTCAAATTTTAAAGTCAATTCAAAGGGCTTTTAATTAAATAAGAGATTATTTTTTTTTTGAAAATTTTGTTTTTGAAATAAACCTGAATTGAATAAAAGTAATTTTGGATTTCCTTATACAGTAGATTTGGTTGTTAAAAAGGAGGGAAAACTCGTATATTATATAGAATATAGGGTGTCCTCGACTATTTTGAAAATCGAAAAAGGCAACTTTTTTTTTGTATAAGTACCCTACTAGGTCCTGCCTGTATCATACTTTCAATATATTTCGACCCTTTGTTACTATTACTTTGTACTACTACCTGACTAGTATAGTAATAAGTATAGTGTTATTTAGAGGATTTCCATTTGGAATTGGATCCAGTTGGTTTGCCTCAGAAAATTTAACTTAAAATAAAATAAAATAAAAACAAAAATATATCTAGCTACTAAAACCCTGTCTCTCCATTATTATCCAAGTCCAAATCAAAAATGATCATGACATGGAACAACTGCCACTATACTAGTACTACAACCAATGAATTTTCTAGTCTAGTCTAGTCTAAAATACACTTTAGAGTCCAGAAAGACAAGTCAAAATCAATTTATTTTTATTAAATCATAAAATGAAATGAAATAAAAGCAAATTCAAACTCATCCTATCTATTTTATTTATCTTTACAAAAATTCATTTTACCTAAAGATCTAAACAAGTTTTTTTTACAAATATCAAAATAATCAAATTCTATATGCTTAAAACTGTCTTTCGAGAAATTCATCATCAGACAAATGTTTTAAGATTTACAAAAATCTCATTGATTTTATACTGTAATTTTTGAGTAACTCATGATTATGATACCTATATTTAAAATAGCCAAGGTTGGGTTCCTCCGAACTGTATTTTCGAGTCATTTTCTATAGAAAGAATATAAGTGTTGAAAAAGGGTGTTAGAGAACATTTTCTAGAAAAAAAAAATAAAAATCCTCGTCCTGCGTATATTCCAATGGGAATGGTAGAGGACAAAGAGAACTTTTTTTCAAACAAAAATCCATTTGAAAATATCCTAACCATGTACATAGCATACTACATAATACACAAGTATATATTGCAAGTACAGATAAGCTACTTGGTGTACTAGTATCTACTAGGGTACCTTTATACCCATAGTAGGGCATTCAAAATAATATCCTCTATAGTTTCTTATGTATCGTATGTTCAATAAAGGTACTTTTATGTAGTATTAAACCCGTGTTAAATAATATATTAATAAAACCTAGATACTCGTACATAGTTGGAATATATGGTAGAACCCATTCTCAACCATGACTTGAACCCACATACAAATACCCATATATAATACATACAGTCGAACAGTATCAGTAAATACAACATTTGAGTTTTTTTTTTGCCTTCATTTCAAGTTATATGTAGAACCTTTTACTATACCTACTGAATACTACACCATACATATTGTACCTTGTATTATGCTTATATAATACTTATTTTTATAAAATAAAATAAAAATATATTTGTACTACATAGTAGTAGTAGTAGTAGTTTAAGCATGAGAAATAGTTGGTATACCTTCCCAGCCAATTATTTTTTCTATTTTTTCCCTCCAACTCAAACTGCTCAAAAATTCTACTAGTATAGCTATAGGGGGGGAGATTAGGAATAGTTCGGATAACTTTTTGAAATTTGAGCAGATTAAGGATAGTTCGGATACTTTTTTGAAAATTGGTCGGAGATCCTGATTTCGGAGATCTTTTGCCTCAAATTTTTCTGCCTTATAAAAATAGAAATAGCTAAGATATATTCAAGATATACTCAAACTAATTTCAGGTCTTCTGGTTCAGGAGAAAACAGAACTATCCCTAATCTACCCCTATTGCTTGGTTGTAAAAATATTCCTATTCTTAAGATGGGGATTACATGAATAGTAGGATAGGATACACTTGTTCGATGCAACTGTGAACTGACCTAACTGCAGGGTTCTCACGCACTAAACCCCTAATAGTAAGTATACATTTTATATACGTACATATCTAGTACACTTTTTAAGTACCCGACCCTTTTTTACTTCTAAAGTACCCTACCTACCTAACTGCTGCCATTTCCTTTCAAAAATTCATTTTTTCTTGAAACTCGATGGAAATCAAACTTAAAAAACATGTAATTTTGCCTATAAGTACCTAATAATCCCTTGAAATCAAAATTAGATTTTCTAGTAATTTAGTAATTTCAGCACAATTTCATACAATATTTATCCAGAAAATTCGATTCAAATTTTGATCCTAAACTTTCAAATATAATTTCAAGATGATTTAACTTATTACAAGTACTTAAATGGGAAAAACCTGCCAGTTTTTCTCGATTTCAGGTTAATTTTGATAAAAATCTAGGTACTGATTTTAGTTCGAGAATTGAAAAATATAATATGCTGGACTTGCTCAAGTTGTTTAATTGCAAGTTTTTCTGGGCTACTTTTCTGTAAACAGGAAAGCTGGATAATTGGCATTTTTTCTTCAAATTTTGATGAGAATTCTACTACCTTATCTTGCTTTGTTTTGTTTTGTAGTATGAATATTTCAATATAATTTAATTGCTTTTATGCACACAATTTCGTAGTTTTTTTTTGCAAAAAATTAAAGACTTTGACTATTATACTCGTACATAGTAGCTATAAGGATTTAAGCAGCTTATTTTTGACATGTTTTGATGCTCAAAAGTTTCATACCGGGCGGGTAGACAATACAAGCTTGAATTATTTACAAGTTCCTTCTGACGTAAGAAAAATTCATCAATAAAGTATACTACCTTTACATGTTCTCAACAAAATATTTTTATAAAAATATAAAATATTATATAGGTAGGCCATTTACAATCAGTATATACTGGTAGATACTAGAGTGTATAAATTTTATATAAAAATGTAATGATAAAGATTGATTAGATTTGCTCTAGGAAAAAAAATTAGGTAGGTACGAGTAGGGTACTCAAAAAAATGTATAAAATGAAACGAAACCATGAAATTTGAAGCAAATTTTAAGGCAGTGCGTATGAGTAAGTACTACATATACATAATATGTATGTATAATAATAAGGAAAAATGAAAAAAATAGTGAACCATGATAGATTGAACATAAATTACGGTTTATGAATATTAACTTAACATAACCCTTTTATCTAACTACAATCCCTAATAACTATAACTATATAGTACCTACACCTACCTACAGAATAATTTCCGTATAAAGTACCTCTATATAGCTATAGATTAGAAAACTGTACAACAATCTTGAACAAAATTCTAAAAAAAAAATGAAAAATATTCACAATTAACGATTAGAAAAAATGTTAATTTCAGATTCGATTGTAAAATAATTATTAAGTTTCCAAAACTCAGAAATTAGTGCCCTTATTCAAATACAGGGTCCTTTAAGGTCACAGTAAAATATTATTTTTAATTATTAGTTAGGTAACTTTCAGAAATTTTGAAAACTAATATTTACTAAACTTAAGATGACAGTTTGTTTTACCCGATCTTATCAACTACCTAAATATTTTAAAATTCAAGTTTTTTGGCTAATCGAATCGATAGCCTGCCTATCCTAACAATAAATAATTATAAAAAGCCTAGTTTTCGTAAATCTGTATTATGTAGTGTATGTTATATTGTGCTTTGTGCCCTGGTGATTCTGGTAGTATTAGTATTATCTCTGGTCTATTTTCCATTGAACTAATATCACTATTAAGTTTAAGTACCTATGTATAATATGTTAAGGTAGTGTATGTTTAACTCAAATCTTTTATTTCTTATTTTACGATTCTTAATAATAATAAGAAAAGTGAGATAACTGGGGATTATTTCGATTTAGAATTAGAGCTATTTAGTGTGTAATGTATAAGGTAAATATAGTGTCTGTATTTTGTATGATATAGTAGAGCAAATAACAGGAAGGTAGTCAGTCATTGTACTCGATAACTCTTTGAACATTTACTTTACTTATACCTATCTATCTATCTATTATTATTGTACTAGTAGTACTCTGTAGTAGGTAGGTACGTTATTTTATGTAGAATTTTCTGAATTTATTTAAGTAGTAGATGATACCTAGGTATAGGTATACAGAATAATAGATAGATAGTCAAGTCAGCTGAGTTTTGAGTTGGTCTACTTAAAATAAAATTATAATAGTTTGTACCACTACATTATACCTATCTACTACTAGCTATGTACTAGTATTAGTATTTGAGAAAAATAACAGTTTACCACTATCTATCTATCTACCAACTATATATTTCTAATAAGGATAATAAGTAACCTACTACATATACCCTACTAATACTAATATACTGGTACTAGTCATAATAAGTAAGTAAGGGTTTACTACTATGAGCAAAACAACACACATTTAATTCAATTCACAGTTAACTTTATTTTATGTCGAACAGAACTACAACTAACTACCTATACACTATACATACATAGAATTTACACACTTTTCGAAATTATCTACTCACTCATATACGAGAAGTACTTTACTACCTTACTATTTACTTCTATTTACTGGTAGAAATTAAGGGAAACACCTTAAATCCAAACTTTTTTATTTTAAAATATTTCAGATGTCAAAAATTGTCCAAATTACCAATATACATACTATACTACTCATATTTTACCATTTGGCAAACTTTATGAAAAAATGTTCAAGGATTCTGATTAAAAATTTTAAAAAAAGGTTCCAATTCGTATGATATCCCTTATGTAATGTAATACTGGGTTGTAAATTGTAAATGCACTTTGATACTAGGAATAAGGATTAGACTGCAAATATGAGTAATATTTGTGCAAAATAAAAAAAGTCAATGGAATACACGTGAAATGAAAGTTCAGCAGAGTCTCAAATGCTAAATGAAAAAGTAAATACTTACTTCCTTACTACTACCTATACATATTATGTGTATTTCTCAGGATCAGATTATAATGACTCTAATTTGCTTATAGACTTATCTGCTATATATATAGGTAAAACTTATTAAGTGTTTATTTATACATGGTAGTAGTTTATAAACTATAAACTGTGAAGAACAATCAAAATGTGGTTTTTCCATATATAAAAGTCTTATCTAGTGTCATAAATCACACCATGATCATATACTATTATTAATTATGGTTATAGACTATATGGCTTCACCTACACACTAATTTTAGGGAAAATTTTTGACCAAAAACCTAATTTTTTTGATTTATGTTGAGGATTTGCTCAATTTTGGCAAATTATATTATGTATCTTAAAATCAAAAGGCCAAGTTTTAAAATATCAGTCCTTAAATTACAACACATTTTATCAAAATATTTTTCAAAATGTATCTGAAGATTTTAAGTACCCTACTCATATCTATCTGATATTGGCAATTTTTAAGCTTTAATCAAGATACATTTTCTGACATTTTTTCAACTAATCATAAATGACCAAAAATCGTGATGTCTGTATTCTGTTCTGTATACCTCGTCTCATTTCAAAATCTTCAATTGACCTTTCATTTCACATAACATCAGCCAGTACAGTACAGTACAGTACAGTCATCAATGCAAAGACCAATTTCTGGTTTGAATTTAAAAAATGCTCATTTTAGATGGCAAAGGTCACATGCGAAATGTAAATTATGCACAAAAATGTCCTTTACACATTTTTGTACCTATTTATTCAAATATAAATATCATTTCCTACACTAATAAACTAAAAATGTATTTTATTAACATAAATAAAAGTGAATAGATATTTAGGTATGAAATATCTGTAGTAATAGTAATATATGTATGAATTTTTATCAACAACTCGAAACTCGAAGCTCTAGAGTTAGTGAGTAGACCAGACCAAACCATATGCTCAATTTTTATTTTATTTTTACCCTAGTCCATGTACATATAGATAGATAACTAATAAAGGTATCGTATATTATATCAGTATATAGAAAAACATCCGGTTCAAAATACACATTTACTTGGTATAAATATGACTTACTAAACTAACTAAAACTAAAACTAAACTAGAGAATTGAAATAATAATATTTTATGTATAATATGTTGGACTTATTTTTTTGTATTTATAAATGTGTACCAAAGTATGTATGTATAGGTAATATCAAAAAGGGGAAAATACATGGGGTGTGGCTTTATACAGATACGAGTAGTACAGTAGAATACATGCTAGTAAAGACAGTTGATAGGTACTATTTTTAATTTTCTATTTTCTATATCTAGTTGAATTAAATTGTAAAAAATTATGATTAATGCCCTTTTGAAAAATATCCTTTTCGTTCTAAATCTCCTGACTGCTATTTTATATTCTAAAGGATACTTAGGTACCTTCTTTTTAGAGATACTTTGGTTTTAGAGATACTTTATAGAAATATTTTTGCAAAAAAATCTCGAATTTCTATACTGATCTATCTAATTCAAATATACAGGTAAGCTTTTTGAAAGACAAGACCTTCCTTGAAAGTTTTCAGACCTCTAAATAGGATATTTAAAAATTCTCAAAATTTTAGTCAAATTAATAATTAAAATTATGTTCTAATTCTGCCAATAAAACCCATAAGACTCGACTACTAGTCTAAAGACCTAAAAAAAAGCGGGTAATTCAATAATTTGTAATCAATAATGATACTGTATAATGAGTACATGTATGTATGTAATAATAAATCGGTTTTACCCTCACGGAAGCCCGCACCCTCAGAATACAAGATAATTTATATAAATATAGTTTAGT
>JAQIXA010002907.1:0-15831 GCA_034699045.1 Nanhermannia cf. coronata Gr-Ori-00579 | reverse complement strand
CACCCCATTTTTCGGGGTCAAAGGTCAACTCCCGGGTCAAACGGATATCAAATTCAAAATCTCCATCATCGATTACCCCTATAGCGACTTAAACCTCATTTTCCACATATGATTAACATGGGGAATCCTTAAAGGGTCCCCGTGACCCCTAGGAGTGGGGCAATCTAAAATATTTTTCGAGCATGCACAACTAGACCCTATAAGGTTCCTGCATGCCAAATTTGGTCAAGATCTGTCCTGTAGTTTTCGAGTTATGCCGCAAACAGACATACAGACATACAGACGGACAAAGTGCAAGCAAAGTTGAATAGTAAGGTGCTCGCTTCGCTCGAACAATAAGTAGTAATAGTATGTAAGGTATTGCATATCCTATATAATTAAGATAACTGTATTATTATTAGAAATTTTGACTCTAACTCTAAAAGGATGAGTTAAAAAAGCATTTATGACCTATTCAAGACTTAAAAAAGATATATGTATAATATACCTAGGTAGGTATGTAAAAAAATTAAAAGTTTAACTAATTTTTACTTGAAGGTTCGGTCACAACCGTAGCTCCAGCTCTTTGCCCGACCAGTCCTGCGAAATGCGATTTTGTCACTGCTTGTTCAGCGGCCAACATCAATAATCCTACATGCCCAACGTGCTGCAGGCCGCCAATGTGTGCTGCTCCCATGTGCAGGCCACTTACACCTGGCACAGCTGGTTGTCCGACTACTCCAGCACCGTCCCCGGCTTGTGCAACACATTGTTGCTGATTTTCATTAGATTTTTTATCTTTACTTTTTATTTAAATAATACCCTACTGTAGTAAAGTACTACTCATTTGTTGGTTTTGGTATTTAAGTTAAATACGAGTACATGTACAGTAGTATTTTTTTAAAGAAAAATCGTTAATAAAAGGTAAAATATTTTTTGGTCCACAAAAAGGTCTACAGCCTGGACTGATACAAGTTCTGCAACAGAGTGGCCTTGTTGCAGTACTTGTATCAGTCGGTTTGTAGGCCTTGTTGTGGGTAGTATTCGTACTAAATGAGTAGTAAAAATTTTAGTTTAGCAATTTTATATTATTTATAATATGCTTATATGTATATACATACTAAATTTCATTTTAGCCTATTTTGAATATTGAATACTTAATCACTTAAGTATTCAATATTCAAAATAGGCTAAAATGAAATTTAGTATGAAATTAGAGCTACTTATATCTTAATCTTTGGATTAATCGGGTAGGACCAGATGATATAATATTATGGTTAGATATCGAGCTTCTAGTTCTAGTACCTAGTCCCTAGATTTAGATGTAATCACCGGTGTATTTATTTAATTGTTAAGGTTCAGAATGTTTTAAGAAAGTTAGATTTTAAAGAGTCCAACATTTGCAAAATTGAAATCTAAATTTTACTACTCTGTACTAGCGCACATAAATGCTAGTAAGGGCGCAAAATATGTATGGCAATATTTTAAATGCAGCCGAAACAAAGTATGTACCCAACTGTATTATATCTGTTATCTGATGGTATTTCTACATGTCATATGGCTTTACTCGATTAACATCCAAAGTAGTTCCCTTGTAATGTATTTTTTATTGTAAATAAAATGATTATAACAAGTAATATTGTAATACATATTATAAGATTTAAAATATTGCGGTTAATATGTATTTACCTAAATAGTTTTATAATTTTAGATAAAAATAACTATATAATAACTAATATAGTGGTTTTATGAATAGTTAAATTACCATTAGTTAGTTAGATTATGTAGTTATTATCTTTTGCAAAAATCTGTGAACTCGTTCATGATGCTCTTTTATTGATATTGGAGTCCTGAATCTGAATAATTCAAAATTTGCAAACAAAAGGATCATCCTATGCCTGCTGACCTGTAATAAAGCTTTTTTATATCAAAACATTATTCTTTAATTGTTTACATACATTTTAAAATGAATCACTACACTGGTTACGATTATTCATATAAATAACATAAATATTAGGTCATCCAAAATAATCCTACATATATGACTACATAATGAAATTTAAACTAACTGGTTTTAAAAATCTGTTATTTTGTTTATATGATCCAAATTAGTGTTCGAATTGCCAGAAAATAAATAAGATTTAATTTTTTCAAAATGTATAAAAGAAACGATATTCGAGATTAAGCTTATAATTGCTTCACTTTTTACACACATCCTATTAATAAATAAAAATAAGAATCTTAAAATGTATTCTAATCAGTTTTTTTCAACATTTGCAATTTTTCTCTTAATTACATCGGCAATTTCAAAGGTAAATTACCATAATACTGATCTACAAGTCTTCATGACATAAGATCTAACCTAAAAAATGTCTAATCCTGGCTCTTTTTCGTTATATAAAGTCTCAACCTATCCTAAACCTAGCATAATCAAACCCAAAATAGTCCCTAACCTGACCTAACTGAAACTAACTAACCTTATATCCTGACCTTATATCCTGTTACATTTATATGGATACATATTTTGATTTCGGGTAAAATTTTGAAAATATTTCAATTTTACACTTATAGATAAACTACAATGAATCGGGAGATTATAAACAACTATACTTAGCTCGTAATCAGAAATTCATTTATAGATAATAAATTCTCATTAAGCTAATTAAACTAATTTTAAAAAAGCATATTTTAATGAACAGCTCCAGCAAGCGGAGGTTTCGGTTTTGCACCAGCATGCTGTAATATCAAATTTTTTATTATATTAATAGTTTTTTTTTAAATTTTTTTATATACCTAGGTATACTTTTCGGACTTCTCTGTCCAGCAGGTCTAAACCCTACAGGTAAAAAATATGTTTTTTTTAAAATACTAACCTATTTAAAAATTTTAAAATTGAGTAGAATTCAACGTGAATATAATTTCAATTATTTGATTTGCATAATTCAAGAGAGGTGAAATTTCATTTTGAAAATACCTAATTTCAATAACTACAAAAAAGTATAACTAATAACTATACCTAATCCTAATGACAAGTCGTATGAAATGTTCCAAATAATTACGGACACTTCAGGTCCAGATATCAATATCACCACATTTATAGTCTACTTGACTGATCACTGATCTGATCACAATATTTCTAATTAAAGTGAAAATTACTACTCATCAAGATTCCATTAGAAAATTAATAAAATTATCTAAAATATATGACCCTATTAGTAGTTAAATATATGCATATTAGAAATTGGATTTTTAAAGACTATATAGTGTAGAGCCAAAGAGCTATTTATACTGACGTATTTACTACTTACATTACATTTAATAAAATTGTGTGGGCGAAGAGCAAATAAATCAAAAATTACCACAATTTTTGAGGTAAAAATCAACATCCGGATCAAATACACTATCAAATTCTGAATTTCCATTACCAATAACCCCTATAACTGTTTAAATCTCTATTTTATGATTGACATATGAATATATAGACCCTTTAAAGGTTCACAGTTCACAGGTTACAGTACTGAAAGGAATGGGGCTAATTAAAATTTTGCCAAAATAGAAATGGCATTACTAGTCGTCCCTTAATGAATCCTTCATGCCAAATTTGGTAAACTCGGTCTTTGAGTACCCTATTTGAGTTTTTGAGTAATCTTCTGGACGGACAAACAACCAAACAGACATCAAATTTGAAAATTAAAGCAAAGTTGGCAAATAAGTGCTCGCTTCGCTCGCGGAATAAGCCTCATAAAAGATTGCAATATATGAAAATATTAAAAAATAATAATTTATAGGTTCGGTGACAACAACGGTTGCCCCTTGCCCAGTCAGTCCTACGAAATGCGATTTTGTCACTGCTTGTTCAGCGGCCAACATCAATAATCCTACATGCCCAGCTTGCTGCAGGACCTGTGCTGCTCCTACCTGCAGGCCTGTAGCTGGAACACCTGGTTGTCCGGCTCCAGCACCGTCCCCGGCTTGTGCAACACAATGTTGCTGATTTCTATTAAATATTTTACCTTTACTTTTTATTTAAATAATACCTAGTAGGACTAGGACCTTATCAATCAAATAGAAATTAATTAATTTTTCATCAATATTTTTATACCAGACAACATGTATTGGTAAGTATACATAATGTAGGTATGTATTTTAAATAGGGTACGGTGATTGTCTGTAATTTGTAATTTGTACTACAGAATATTTTTAAATGTTTCAAAAAAAAATTACTTATATTTTCCTTAGCTATACATAGGTACTTACTTTTAATAAATTACCTAATTTCTTACTTATCAACATTTTTACAAATTTATTTAATACTAGTACCCTTCACAATCCCTTTTTGTCAAATAAATAAATATGAATATCTAAACTTAGCAATAACTGCTGGGATCTAGATAATAAATCTTAAATGATTTTGAAATATTAAAATCATTAAAGTATTTTTTGTAATTTCAATATTCAATCTTGAAAAATTAAGCTTTTAAAGACAAATACATGTCAAGTAAAGTTCTATATTTAAAAATTTATACATACCATTTTTGAAAAATATTGATGTAATGGTATAATGATTCATTTGAAATTTCAAATAATTAGTCTGGAAGTTCAAGATGCATTTTCAAAATTGGTTTACTTTTTTTATATTTGGTCCGATAAAACGGAGCGAAAAAGAAAAAAATATTTACTTTTTGATATTTACTAGCCCTAGCTTTTGATCATGATTCATGATATATGATGAGTTTAAAAATTCAAAACCTTATAGTTAAAATAATCAACTCATGAATTTTTATATCTGAGTCTATAAGAAGTAAAAAAAAATTAAAAGATTAAGAGCTGTCATAAGAGGTGCATTACGAGTACTCGTACTTGAGCATTTTTGATGACCTTCAAATCTCAGTTACATAAGCCATATAAAAAAAACCTATAATGTATTACAGATGAACGAGTACTATTCTAGGCATATTTAAGTAGGTGTTAGATATCTAATTATAAGTTTAAATTTCCATACTGTAAACAGACTGTCTAGATTCTATATCTACTAGGTATATCTAATCTATTGTAAATTGCCGATAGTAGAGTAGATAGGTACTAGAAATTACTAAAATAGGTGCTTGTGCTTATAAAGAGAAAATCATATCATTTAACTAAACCTTAAAATATATATTTTAGAAACAATTTCCAATTTTGAATAAAAATAGTGTGAAATAAAGAATCATTTACCTACCTATATCTTATTCGACATGGGAATTTTGTTGTTAATTTTTTACCTTTTTATTTGTGCATTATTGACTGTATTATTTGGCCTATTGATATATGTTAGATGGAATTATGGAAGTTTGGAAAAGTTAAATATTCCAATTGAGAAACCAACATTTTGCTTAGGATCAGATCCAGGTATGCACTTAAATCTATAAAAATTTAATAAGTAAATCATTAGATTATTTACAAAATTTACAGATTTACATAAAAAGAAAATCCATGAGACAGATTTGAAAAGATTTGAAAAATTTGGTCCGGTTTTTGGAGTAAATTTATTATTTATAGTTTGAAAACTCGAAAAATGATATCGTAACATTTAAAATGATTTTAGATTTATGAAGGCAGAGTTCCTCAAATTTTTATTTGCGATCCAGATTTGGTTCATTATATATTAGTACAGGATTATGATCATTTTAATAACAAAAGGATTCTCAATATCTCTGACCCAATTTGGGGAGAAATAATTGACTTTCAACAAGGTATAAAATGATTACTATTTCTTACATATAATTTCAATTAAAACTTGATCATTTAGATGAAAAATGGAAAATCTTGAGGTCAATGTGGACCCCGTTTTTTACAATTGGGAAACTTAAAAAAATGAACGAATCTTTTGTGAAATCATCGAAATTATTTTGCAATCATATTAGAAAAGAAATCAAAAATTCTTCTAATGGGAAATACAAAGCTAATATGAATGAGTGAGTTTAGTAGATTAGGAATAGTTCAGCAACGTTTCAAAATTATAAAATTCTGATTTTAAGCGAATCAGTACCTATTTTGACCTGAAATTTCAATTATTTGATATTATTAAACCTTTTTTATGTCAAAATAGCAACTGATTCATGAAAAAACAGTTTATTGTTATTGAAAAAAATGTTCTGAAACTATCCTTAATCTGTCCTTATTTATTTTAAAATGAAAACTATGCAATTAATTATCATTTTTTTAAAAATTTTTTAGACAATTGATTTGTTTTATTGTGGAATCGACAGCTCGGTCAGTTTATGGAATGAACATTGACACCCCATTTGATCCAAATAACTTTTTTGTTACAACTTTGAGAACTCTTTTCGGTCATGATTTGGAGCCAAGTTTTATGTTCACAGTTTTTACAAGTACCTAAACAATTTTAAATATAATTTCCCTTTTATAAGTACCCATAAAAAATATAAACCCTATAAAGTATTCTATTATTTATTTACCTTTATATCGAACTCGCTTAAATCCTAATGAGTATTTCCACTTTTAAGTACTCGTACCATATCAAAAATAAAGAATTAGTTAGAAACTTGAAATTTTCATAAATTTCGATTTCTATCCAATTTTTTTTGGTCAAAATTTTAATGAAAATCTTGTTAAGCAAAATATAAATAAAAATTTTATGTTGGTTTTAGAGTAGGTATGTAATCTATCTAGAGATATTTATTATAATTTACTATATTGAAATTAAAAATATTCAAATTTTGCAATTATTTGAAAAATGAACACTAATGTTAAAATATATTTTTGACAATATCTAGCAGTCTTACCATTCATGATGAGCTTCGACACTTTTCAATTGAATGATCAAGCGACCAAATTCTGTCAACTTTTCCTCGACATTTTAGACGAACGAAGAAAAACGTATTCTAAAAATACTGTTAAAAATGATGATATCATCGATAAATTCAACGATATGCTTGATAAACTAGAGACTGAAGAATTTAAACGAGCAAAGGTTACCAAAAAATCGATCGTTGCTCAAATTGTTACCATACTTTTAGGTGGATTTGATCAAATGACTACAGCAATGAGTGTTTTAGCCTACAATTTATCAATAAACAAGGAAATCGAGGAGAAATTACTCAATGAAATTGATACATTTTTTCAAAAAAAGAATGAGGATTTTTCCCATGAGAATTTGAAAGAATTGGTGTATTTAAATGCCTGCCTCAGTGAGAGTTTAAGAATTGCACCACCCCTCTACAGACTTGAGAGAATGTGTACTAAAAGCTGGGAAAGGAATGGAGTTCATATTCCAAAAGGTTTGATGGTAAATATACCACTTATGGCCATTCATCATAATCCGGAGAATTTTCCAAATCCTGGAGAATTTGACCCTGAAAGGTTCATGCCGAGTAATCTGACAAAAAGTATCGAAAAAGCTTTCCTTACTTTTGGAAATGGACCTAAAAATTGTGTCGGAATGAAATTCGCATATGAAATTATGATAATGGGTAAATTTCAAAATAATAAAATTTCCAAAATTTTCTAAATTCTAAAATTCTTTGGTTTAGGTCTCCTGGTCTTTTTGAAAGACTTCAAGTTTGAGAAAAGGCCAGATACTAAACTAGAATTTGGACCCGGATCGCAGATGATTTTGAAACTTGAGCCACTATATTTGGATATTGTTGAAAGAGTTGAAAGTTAAAAGAACCAGATACTTATATTCACATTTTGAAAATTTACTTTTAAAAATTCATATTTTTGACTTTTTTCAGTAAGTTCTTTTTAAACTAATAGGTAGATACTTATATACCTAGGTACTTTTGAATATTTTATTTCTTTGTGAGTTTAATAATTAACAAGGAGTGTAAGTTTGCTAACTAACTACTAAATTCATAATAAGTATAAGTATACACACTTAATGTTAGATTAAAGTCTTAAAACATGAATGAAACGTAAATACAATTTGTATTTACCCTCCTTATACATACATTTATGATTAATAATAATAAAAACATCAATAAAATTCAAATATTTATCTATTAAAATATTTCATAAACTCAAAATTATTAAAAATTTATAGATATTTCTAAAGTACTGAAACTTATCCTACATTATTATTATGTACCCTACTTATCTATTATGTATCTTATTGGATTATTTTATAGATAACTATCATTATCACAATTACAGTGCATGAAACTATATTTTATTGTAGGTACCTTACCAGTAATAATAAGATTTTACAATTTTTTAGTCATTTTTTTTTTGAAAAATGGCAGGTACCTAATTTGCGTATAGAGTACAAAGTAGGTGTTAGAAATAATGTGAGAATTTTTACAAGTGCAGAATTTTATTTAAAAGGTAAAAAAGTTAAATTTATTGATAAAACTAATAGTAGGTACCTTTGCTTTATACCTAATGATCACATATATGTACTTACTTGCCTATATGAATGATCTAATCGCAAAAGCTAACATAAGTACCTGCAGTAAATTTTCTTTATAAAGTACCCAGTCGTTCGTGGAAAAAAATTCCTAACTATAGATGATTACCATTATTGAGAGGAGAAGTCATTTATTTTACAATTGAATTAATTAATTATGATGTGCCTACGATCTAAGGTCATTTAAAAAAAGTTCGCCTACTTTCTGCTACTATTATTAGATTAGTTTTTAGGTTAGGTAATATGTACCTACTTTCTGTATAAAAAAACCTATTCAGACAAAATATTTCATGTAATGCCAAAGAAAACGAATGCAATGAAGCTGTCAGCTGTACTATTCTGTATACTACAATGCCTAATTTAATTGTGTTCAAACTCAAGCAGAAAAAACTTCATTAACTATTTCAAAAATGTACTTTCAAAATACAAGTTGAATTAAATTAGCTAGATTAAATGTATTTAGGTACATGCTTATCAGTTTTTAAGTATAAAGTATAGGCCAGAAACCGTAGCTTTGTAACGATATTTTGAAGCAAAAACCCGAAAATAAACTGGGTATATTTCCATTCAGAATTTATAAAACTTGAACAAGCATGCCTTTATAGCTATTACAAGTTGAGGTTTTGTACTAGTAGGTAGGGTACTATACATACATAATGGTAATACGAACTAGTACCTAACTTTATATCAAAATTTTTATAAAACGAACCAGTGATATAGAACTGTACCTTTGTATGTACACTTGTACACGGCCTGAAATGCATTTTATCGATTTTTCTGCAGATATTCACATTTGCGTGCCTGATCTTGTACATCTCTGGAGATTTCTCTGCGACATACTTGAAATCTCGAGTATTTAAATATTTAAAATTGCAGGCAAAGGCAAATTCTAATAAATAAAAACAGTTTTAGGTGGGTAAATTATTATAAAAAAAGGTCAAAACTCAGGGTTGTGATGGTTAAATCCGACCCAATACCGATGGACGAGGAGATCCTTCAGATGCTCAAGGTGCGAAATGATTTCATACACTTGAAAAGTTTCCAAATTTAATTATTGTAAAATTTGTAAATATTTTCTAGGAGAGGAAGGAGAGGGATTTCAAATCCAGACAAAGGGTACTCTCGAAGGATTTGAGGTTCGAATTTTGCAAAATTTTTAGGAAAATTTAGAAAATTATTTTTTTGTAAAATATTTAAGGAATGTCCTGGAGAATCAAGAACCAGCCAATCTGAAAATAGTTGCTCCAACTGGTGAAGTCATAAAATGTCATAGACAACTTCTAATAGGTAAGTTTGGTACTTAATTGATTTCAAAAATCGATAATTTTAATATTTTCTGCATGAAAACTAGCTTTATCTGTACTTAAAATATTCATATAAATTTTTTACTGGAGAAAGTCTCATTTCTCATTTCATACCTGTCTTTCTACACAAATGAGTCGATATAAAAGTTTGTACTATTACTAATACATACATAATATGTATCAGTAGGTACATGTAAGTACAGGCATGCTAATTGGCAAAAAAATACAAATTTTTTTTTTGTTTCAGCTCATAGTCCAATTTTCAAAAAATTACTAGAAAATCCAAATTCAACTAAATTGAAAATCAATGACTTTGCGAAGGTAAGAAAGACATAAACTTTTAAAAAAATTGCAAAATTTTTGCATAAATATCTTTCAAAATTTCAGGAAGTGATCGAGGGTATGCTAAATTTCGTGTATTCGGAAGAACTTGACGGCTTTACCAAATTAGACTTGGATCTTCAGTTTAATTTATTTCTAATTTCAAACTCTTATCAATTGAAATCAATGAAAACTCAATGTGAAGAAGCTCTGGCTAATGAACTCGATATCAAAAATGCTGTCGAGGTATATATTTTACAATTCGAAATTATCAAAATTTCCTAAAATATTTGATTTTTTTCAATTTCTAGTTACTGGTTTTTGCTGAGACGCACAATGTGGTATATAGAGTACACAAAACTTGCAAATATTTTTCTAAAAAAATTTATTTTTATAATAGGCTCATTTGAAAGAAGAGGCGATCAAATTCACAAACGAGTTCATAAAAATTACAATAATTCTCAAGTTCTAAATTAATTTTTGTATTTTTTCTAGTAATAAGGATGACATTGTGAATACGGAAAAATTCAAAGATATGATTTCAAGTGAAGTTCTTATGGATTTGTACATCCATATCAAAGTCAATCCTGAAGAGAAAGAAGAACGTAGAAAGAAGAAACACGACAAGTAAGTGTAGAAATTCAAAAATTTTAGAAAATTTTAAAGACACTTGACTAAATACATACATATATATTCCTTAAGCTTTGTAAAAACAAGTATCTAGGTATATTTTTAAACCTACAATCCTTAAAAAACTAGACTATCACCATTGTATTTGTATTTTAATCCTTTCCTTAGACTAGGATATATGTATAGGGGTAGGGTAGGAATAGTTAGGTCAAATTTTTAAAATTTGTACAGCCTGTTTTCTGATGAATCAGTTTCAAATCAAATATAGTTTTAAATCAATAAACACCTCGTTTATCAAAAAACAGACTCTAAATTTCAAAAAGGCTCCAAACTATGCCTAATTTACCCTTACTAATTACTTAGTACAAGTTGTATAACGATAGAATTATATCATGAAAAAAGACTTAATTGAATTTAATTAACCTTTTTTAGAAAACTCATACCTTTATTACCAAGTTTATAAATTAAACACTGATCTGGATTTTTAAAAAAGCCTAATTTAAAAATGAATTAGTACTTATGTACCTACATATGCCTACCTACACAAGTAGTTTGAGCCTTGCGTGGGTTTAAAGCTTAAAACATTGAGAACAAATTGATGACCATAGTGCATGACCTTGACCTTTTATTAAAAATTTTTAAATTTCCATTGATTGGAAATTATAGTCTTGTTTAGAAAAACCTCATAAAATGATTGTTAAAGTTAAAAATGAAATAAAATAAAAAGTGATTTTTGAAAAATTTCGATAAAATTTTGTACAAAATACATATACCTATGTATCTGTCATAAAAAGCTACTAGATTATCCTTTATATAGCGAGTTCACTGTACTTATTAATGATAGAAACATGTTCAAATTATTCATAAAAACATAAGTTATTAATAATACACATATTGTACTATAATCAATCTTTATTTATTCAAATCTGCGATTTTATTCAGAATATTTAATTACCCATATAATAACTTTGATACATATTTGCATTTTTGGTACCTACTTACTATAAGGTAGGTATCTAATTGTAAGTAGGTAGAGTGATTATCAATACTAGGTTTAAGATTCAAATAAATAAAGTATCCGTATTATGCAATGTTAGGCAAATTTCCTGTTAAAATTCCCCGAAGAAAAGTGAAACTTGTAAGTTTAAAACTTTAATTTGAAGCGTTTTAAGAAGATATTTTCATATAATTAACTTGTATTAAATTCTAGTTATTATTTGGATTTGGATTCATTCTACTTGTATACATTCTTATACATTTATTTCAAAGTATTTTAGAAAAATCTCAGTTTCCTCACAACTATCTGAATCAGAACAAACTTGGGAAATTAACCCAGATTGAAAATTCTGATCTATTATTGTCATTTATTCAAAATAATGAACTCAAATGTTCAGAATTGAATTCAAAAAATATTCTTCTGGTTTTGGTACACTCAGCGAGGGGAAATTTTGCTCGGCGTGGAGCTATAAGGAAAACAATTGGATCTATCAAAAAATTTCATGAGTACTCAACATATTTATCTCAAAAATTTTAATTTTGACAATATTTGACTACTTTTTTGACATTTATATTTTAAGGTTGGATATAGTTCTCGTATTTTTATTGGGTCAATCTGCAAACCCCAGTTCGCCTGAAATTATTGAAACATATGGAAATGATATTGTAATTGGTTTGTGCCTTTTAATTGTCTAAAAAGTCATTTTAAATTAATTATAAATTTATATGAATGAATAGGAAATTTTACAGACACTTATAAAAATCTTTCTTATAAACATTTATTGGGATATAAATGGGCTGTAGAATATTGTCCAGGAGCAAAATTTATCCTAAAAATAGACGATGATGTTTTTTTCAATTTATTTGAAGTGTCAAGAATTTTGTCAGGTAAATATATTTTCAAAGTTTTTAAAACTACACAACTACGCATACTTACCTAATTGAAACTGAAATTGCAACTTAAAAATTACATATCCGAAGTAAATACATTATTTCCAGATTACGGTACCCTACATTATTTCGTGATCTAGGAGATCAAGATTGAAATTCGAATTTGATATAAGAAATTATTCTATTTATATGCTTTCTTGAGTTTTTGATTAAGTATATTTTTTCGAATTTTTTTCTAATTCAAAGTGTGGATTATCATTTTTTTGATACAATGTTCATAATTTTAAACTTCTAGGTTTCAAATAATCTAATTATGAATTACATTTCCTACAATTTGGAGCTATGAATTATAGGTAATTAGAATTTTCTTGTTATTAACAGAATTGGAAGAGGATGAACATTACGTGTGTAACAGTATCGAGGGCTCGGCACCAATTCGAGAAAAAATCAGTCGGAGTTTTGTGAGTTTTGAAGAATATCCTGGTGCAGAATACCCTATCTATTGCTCTGGCCTTGCTTATATTGTCCGATATGAGGCTGCTACAGCCATTTACAGGGCTTCTCAAAAAGTCAACTTTTTCTGGGTCGATGATGTCTTTCTTACCGGACTTTTACGAATAACTGCTGAATTTCAAACCAAGAAAAAATTTACAATCAAACCTATGAATGACTTGTATTTTATCCCGACCACTTGGATGTTTGTTGATGATGTATTTGAATATTTTCATTTATACAGACAATGAATAATTATAATTAAATTAGGAATAGAAAACATTTTTGGAATTTTTATAACCATTTTTATTGGATGAACAAGTTATTATTTTGACCTTTTGTTAGTCTTTTGTTTTAGAGAATATCTTGGATATATCTAAATATGAATATAAAAATTAATTTCAAATAATAACTGGGGTTTTCCAAAGCAGAATGTAAAATTTCCAAAAAGCTTCCAATTTAACTCTATTTTACACCTGTAAATCATAATATTCTTGTAATAAATCCTAATTTTTAGGTGACCCGATGGTACAGGAACTTTTCCGACATTCAAACACCATTACCATGGACATTTATACTGTTAGACTGGGATTCACCAGAGGATCTTGCCTCAAAAATGATAATATTGTGGGCTAAAAATCTCGCAATGCAACTTAACTCTAGTCAAATCACATTCCATATGACAATTGAATAAAAATATTTTGGATAAGTATTAGACAATTGACTTTTTTTTATAAATTTTTTAATTTATTAATTATATTAAGTACAGATATCAGTAATTCAGTATAAAGTCAAAAGTATAAAGTCTTTTTTTATTATTTTCTTTGAGTAAACTTTAAATAAATCGGCTCATGAGAAATCGTAATATTATTTCCAGGTAGTATTTTGCTAACAAGGTCCTCATTATCCAAGCCACCGATCAGTTCAATCCTAAATTGCTCAATTACATTGTAGAAAAATACTTTCAGTCCATCAAGTGCAAATCGATTTCCGATACAAATCTATCAAATTAATATAATGTAATGTAATGTATATTTTGATACTTAATAATAAGTAGGATAATGTATTTAGAAAATACCCTAGGTCCATGCCCAAAACTGGAAATTTTGCTTTTCATTTCAGGATTTTTGAGTAATTCATCGGGGTCAAATTTATTAGGGTTCTCAGGTCTAATTTCGCAATGTCTATTAGATGACCAAGCTGGAAAAATGACCTAAAAAGTTAAAAAAATTAGTTTTATATACAGCCTATAATATATTATATAAAGTCAAATCAATTGACCATTGTTCCTTTTGGCAATTTAATATTTTTCTCAGTTCCACAAGTCCAGGGTAAATTACACTCACGACCTAATCGAATAATTGGCGGGTAAACTCGCAAAATTTCCAAAATACAAGAATCCAAATATTTCAAATCCAATAAAGATTTTCCATCAGATTTTGATTCCTTATGGTGTACAATTTCGGTCCAAAGTTTTGTCTGAATCTCTTGATTTTTAGCCAATTCAAATGCTAGAAATGATGATAAGGTCGCAAGACTATCATATCCTCCAAAGAAAAATACTCTAATAAAACAGCTTTTGTAAATATAGGTAGGTAATTGTAATTACTGATTGTTTATTTATGTACCCTGCTTGAGATAAGAGTGTCGATTCTGTAATTCCCAACTTTTTAAATTCATTGGTCCCTAATTTCGATTCAAATTCAACTAGTATATCCAGCCAGTCGTTTAATTTTTCTCCAGATTTTTTGCGATTTTGGATCAAATCCATAAAGAAATTATTGATTTCTGAATATTCTTGTTGTGATGTGAGTCCGGGTAAATAGTCCAGTAATGATGGGAAATTGCCTAAAATATTTTCATTTAAAGATAGTCTTATTCTTGGCTTAAAAAGCAAAATTTGACCTCAAATTCTATTTCAAATGTAGTATATTTAGGTACTTGTAGGCCAAAAATTGGTTTTTCAAAGCCAAAGATATGTTTTAGCTTACAACTTACAGTATAAAGTGTGAGTTATTTTTGCATAAATATTTTGCCAAAAATTTTTCTTTCCCACATAGTCTTGATCTCCTTGAGTCCATTCTTGCATTTCTTCTGGATCAAAATCACCTGAACCCGCCTTGAAATCCTTCACAAATTTATTATTAGGATCATATGGATCTCCAATATCTATTTTGAGAGTTGAACTAGCCGTCATATCGATTAGAAATGAGCCCATATATCTATTAAAAATTCATAAAATTGTTTCGAAGCTTTGCATGATAGAAATTAGTAGAGGTTAGTTAAGTATTTACTTTCTGACATTGATTTTGGTCAAATTTTGATCATTCTGAGACTTTATAAAGTTGATAAATTTCTCAGCAGATTTTGTCATTATTGGATACATGGCTTTCAATTTCCCACTAGTAAACACTATACAAGGTCAAAATGTCATTTAGATATTTCTAAAATACTAAATATTTTTTTAATACCAGGAGATAGCAAGTTCCTCACCAATTTCCATTTATCATCTATAAAAATATATTTAAAAAAAATACCTAAATTCATAAACTTCATATACCATTCAAAAAATCCAGTATTTCACGATAGTCAAACATTTCATGAGGGATTTGAGTCGTGTGATTTACAAAATGATTAAAATCCTTGATTGAAATCCTTCGAACCAGCTGAGGATCACAAACGTGAAGTTCAGGTTTCGATTTTTTGTCAGATTTGACGACCTAAAAATAATTGATTGATTGATTGATTGATTGATTGATTATGCTTTTATTCTCTGAACCTTTCATATAAAATATGGTTTTCGAAGGAAGA
>JAQIXA010002906.1:0-15838 GCA_034699045.1 Nanhermannia cf. coronata Gr-Ori-00579 | reverse complement strand
GGAAATTTAGCAAATATTTGTAGAATTATCTATTTTAGTGTGTTTTAAGAAAAATCGACTTATTAGGAGCTGAAAATGCGATTTTCAGTGCATACATTAAGTAATGACAATTATTTGAAATTTTAGGCATTTACACAAGGATTTTACAAGGGTGCAATCATCAGTTTAGCCATGGTCTGTGAAGAATTTCCACATGAACTTGGTAATTACCATATTTTATATCTTTTCTAAAAAAAATTTCAACCTTTTCTTTAAAAATTTAGGAGATTTTGCAATTCTCATAAATTCTGGACTTTCTGTCAAAAAAGCCTTACTTTTCAACTTCATGTCGGCTCTCACCTGCTACCTTGGACTTATTTTGGGAATCCTTCTAGGGGAAAATGAATGGTCTACAAATATTTTTGCCTTGGTAAATATTCTAAAAAATTTCCAAAAATTTCTAAAGTCTAAAGCTAAAGTTTTTATGAAATACAGGCTGCTGGAATTTTCCTTTATGTTTCACTCTCTGACATGGTAAAATATAAAAAATTTCAAAAAATAAAAAATTTGAAGATAACTACTTGAAATTTGAAATACAAACTTGGCTATTTAGGTACCAGAAATAACTTCAATGATCGACGAAATGAGCGAAGAAAATCCAAATCAAGCCTGGAAAATTTTGTTTAATCACAATGTTGGGATTATTATTGGAGTTTCAATTTTATTTTTTTTAGCCATTTATCAGCCTTAATAATTTTATCATTTTTATCATTTTTACTAAATATAAAGTAATTAGTGTATCGGTAATTATAAATATGATTAATAAGTATTCAGTTTAGTATAATAAATAGAAATATATATTCAATTGTAAACCTATAATTGTAAGTTTTTAAGCCTCATTAAAAGTCAATTGCTCAATAAATTGTAGTAAATTTATTGATTTTTAGTTCGATATTGTATCTCAGTAGCTTTACAATATTGATTCTTTAGATACTTCAGTTAGTGTCAGGTTAGTTCAAACTTTATTTGAATTTGAAATGTCATAATCCAAATGCTCTGAATTTTGAAATCTAATACACAAAATATATTAAATGATATATATGTATATCAAAGCTTGAATAATTTATGAATATCAAGTTAATTGAACAATTTTGTTCTTATTGTAATTTCAGATAAAAATTGATAGTATCCTATTAAAATAAAGATAATTTAGTTAAATGCATAATTTAATTACGTAAAAATCCAATCGTTTTTAAATATAAGGCACTTATTACTCATGCCTACTTTTATATAAAAAGATAAATTAAAAAAAAATTTAAATCAATTTTGAAATAGAACTTTGCTTAAAATATTCTTTACAAATTATTCAAAAATGGGTAAAATATCAGTATTATTTTCAATGTGTTTTCTCTTTTTCGTCATTTCTACTACAAATGGTTAGAAATCTCATTTTTATTATTTATATTTATCTAATGATATTTTTTTTGCACTTTTTTTATAATTTTTAGGTCTGAGATGTTATGACTGTATATGTAATGAGCATGGATTACCCGTTTCAAGACCAGATTGTTAAAAACCAAGTGATTTACATGATGGGCTTCTAGTCGAATGTCCACCCAGGGAAGGATTGGGTAAGTTTTTAAATTTTGGAAATTTTTAAGTAAAAATTACTATGTACTTTGCTTTATAGTCTCAATTCTCAATTTAGTCACTTATATAAAACAAACTAGGTAATCCTACCTTTACGATTAGTCAGGAAAATTTTGAAATTTTTGATTTAGAGGGTAGCAAAATTTACTTTTCCTGCAGAGTATGTATATTAGAGTACCTATCTACTTACCAGTACTCGTATGTAAACCTGAAACATCTAAAAGTGACAGTTTTCAAATCTTAAATTCAAGAATTTCATAATTTTTTAATTCCTACTAAATAGGCAATAAGTACTGAACTGAATGGTCCAAAAACCGACTAACTGCCTGGTTCAAAATAAATATCAAGATCTGATCCAAAATATAAATGGCATTGGCGTACTGGAATTAACCAAAAACAAAAATTTTTGATTCTATTTCACACTTTTCTTTGAATTTTGTAGCATTTGAGATAGGAAAAAGTTATCTAGAACCCATAATATTTTCCAATACTGATATTTTGAGGTGTCTAGAATATTTTTTCCATGCCAAAAAGTTGCAAAATATTAAGAAGAAAAGTGTCAAATAGAAATATTTTACCCAAAATATTTTAGCAAATTCTTGTAGTATTTGTATTTTTGATCTATATTCGGTATTTATTTTGGACCAGACGGTATTGAATCATTCAGTATAGACCCAAAACATATGCATACAATCATTAAATAATTTCATTAATTTTAAACTTTCCAGCTGCATATTGCCTTCAATTAACGGCTAAATATATCATAAATGATAAAATCCAGCATGAACGAGACTGCTATTACTCCTCAACTTCGACAGATCTGAATGGAAAATGCCAAAATTTGCCTGATAATAATGGTCTAACAAATTTACATGCATGTTTTTGTAATACAGCAGATAGATGTAATAATGGAGATTTAGATAAAAGTGACTCGAGTAAAGTCCAGTTCAGTTCAATAATTTTAGGTTTAATCTTTTCAATTTATTATATAATTAATTGGTTAGTTAATATACCATAATTAATTCATTAATTTCTAAAGTTAATACCTTTAGCTCTAAAATCGATTACACAACCTCTAGTCTGAAATTTAAAAAGAATCAAATTATTGATAGATACAATTTAAAATGTTGAATTTATAGCTCGATCTTGAATAAAATCATATACATCTGTCAAATCTCACAAAAAATCAAGTTTTAATCTTGTTCTAATCATATCTTGTGAATAAAAGTATGAATTTTGAAATTTAAAAAAATTACCTTCAATTATTTGTTGAGGGAAATGACCTGATTAATCCAATGGCTCCTTTGAGACTATTTTATTTTATATATTTTTTATCATTTTATTCGCTTTTTAGAGTTTAATTCAGTCAATATCTGCAACCTACTTAAATTTATGGAGATAATCCTGCTGTATTTTTTACTTGGACTTTGAGCATTATCAATACTTGAATAGATAACCGTATACTGTTCCAGAATTACTGCAAACAAAATCATAATTTCGTGATAATGATAAGGCTTTAGTATTAACATAACATAACATATCGATAATTTGTTATATAATTTCAGCATAATATATGCAGTATATCTCTAAAATTATATACCTATATACATAGCTTAGGTGTTTAAGGGTAAGTACCTTATGTTTAGAATATTTAGGGTACATATTTTTCAAAATGTAAAAAAATCTGTTTTAGTTACAGACAATTATATCTATCTAGATATAAACGGCGACTATTTTAAGTCATTTTATAATGTATTTACGATACTACACTATTAGCTTTAAAAATTGAAAGAATGTATAGATTTGTACTTAAAATGATGATATAATTAGCATTAAATCATAAATGTATTATCTAAACCTACATGGTAATTTTAGTTTAGTTGTATAAATATAATCTTGATACAAAATGCCTAATCAAGATCAAATTCAACAATGCATAAATGCAAATAATGTATTGTTTGGAATATTTAAGTAATTTTTCTCATGTTTTTGCTGTAAATTCTCATAATTCTATGTAATAATTCAAAAGAATTTGATTTTATAAAATCTTATTTAATATCAGTACACTTACAAGTAGGGTACTTTAGAGGTATAGATAGTTTGAATATTTCTGTATACTATATTGCTAGTAAGTAGGGTACATACTGGTATATACATACTTGAATGGTAAAATATAGGAAATATAATATGCATAATCTCGAGATTTAGATGAATCTTTTAATATCAATTTCAAAATATCTCAAAATTTGATCAAATCTAAAATAGAGAAGGTATAAAAGCAATTCCTTATTAGTATTTGATGTTCAGAGAAAATTTCTTACAAGTTGAGTGCTTGATTTGTTCAAATTTATTCAATTTTTATGGCAAAACAAATTTTTATTTATTTATTTATTTCTTTATATTTATTGGTAAGTAACCTAAGTTTAACTTGTATTGAAATTTTCTAAGAAATTTTCGAAATTTTTTTAAATAAAACTTTTAATTTTCAGAGTGTGATAATTGAGGAATCAGAATGCGGGAGAGGTCGTCCAAGAGGTCGAAAGAAAAATCAAAAGAAATTCAACGAGTTCAAAAATGAATATGATGATGCAGAATGGCAGGGTGACGATGACTATAATGATTATGGTGGAAAGGGTGGAGGAAAAGGCGGTGGTGGAGGTGGAGGTGGTGGTAAAGGCGGCAAGGGAAAAGGTGGTAAAGGAAAAGGAGGTAAATTTAAATATACTATTATATTTTTGAGAAAATTTCATAAACTTAAGCATTTTGAGATTCATATTATGCACTTAAAATGAGATTTTTCTTTAAAATTTCTCAAAATTATGCAAAATTATGCGTTTTCTTTCTAATTATGAGAGAAATGCATTTTGATAGCACATATTTGACTTATTTTTCACAAATCGTAAAGATCCAAAAGGTCAGAATTCATATTTAAAGGCTTTGGATTATGCATTTTTATACAAAACATGCATTCTGTGTTCCCAAAAGTTAGTAATTTGTTTTAAAAATATTTTTTAAGTAAGAATAAGAATACATTTGGTCCTTATTTAAATTTTTTATCCATATACCCTATAGTATTTCACATTTGAAATTCTAGATTTTTTGCAATATACATAATCAAACGAAAGACGAAAATTAGGATTACAACTTTCAAATTAAGATATCATTCTCAAGCTCCAAAGAAAATGTTTCAAAATGTTACAAAATATAAAAAGCCTATGTATTTAATTTTTTTAATTTTAGATAAAGACAAGGACAAGGACAAGGAAATGGAGAAAGAAAAAGTTTACATTGTAATTCCTTTCAATTTCCCGCCGCCACCACCACCTCCTCCTCCTCCACCACCACCACCTAAACCAGCATATCCTTATCCATATCCACCACATCCTCCACCAGCACCACCAGCTCCACCTGCATACCCACACTATCCTCCACCATATCATCCGCCATACCATCCATCCCCTTATTATCCTCATTTTCCTTACTAAATTTCTTTTAAAGTAATTTTTTATTTTTTTATATTATGTGATTTGAATAAAGCTTCTAAGAAAAGTATGTTCCTATTATCTATTTGTTTAGCTTTTGAAATCAATAAAAATTATTCAACGCTCTTAAAACCCATACAAACATCAATATTTTTTCGTATTTTATTCGAGTACCAACTATGTAATTGTTTGTACAGATATATTAATAATTCATTACGTAAAAAGCATAGTACCTTGTTACCAATATTTATAATATATTGCGGAGATATATGAATGCAGAGATATATATTGTACTCGTAAAAAGGTTTTTTTTAAATAAATTTTTGATCTTATATCCGTAGGTAGTAGGTACCTAGTGTATATATAGCAATATAAGCATATTGTACCTTTACTTGATTGGAATTGGAATACAGAATATAAGTGTAAAAATGACATTTCAATATAAAAATGTACCTGTTCTATCAGTATGTATGTAGGTACTTATTACATAGCACTAGTATAAAAAGTTGTCTGGGATTTCAAGGTCTTTTCTAATAGCCGGTGAAGTTGAAAAAAACTATGTACTATTCATTATCGCTACTACAGTATAGTGTATAGTACATACTGTCAAACACATTATGACAAAGTAAAGTGTGTATTACATAGTACATAGTAGTAGTAGTACAATTTTGTTATATTTGTACTATTGTAGGTGTATTTAGAATAAAGTTTTAAGTTTTTATAAATATCAGTAGATTTTTGGGCTTATATTGTCATTTTGATTTAGTCTGAAACTAATACACTGTCATTCCGCGTTGAAGTTGATACAAGAATTCATAGATTTTTCCTAAATAATTGAAATGAAGAACTATGTTGAGTTCAATAATGGGCTTAAGATGCCTATATTAGGACTGGGTACTTGGCAAGTAAGTATAATATAGGTACCCTACTTAAGACAAGATACTTTTAATAAGAATTTTTTAAAATTCAGAGTCCAGATACAGCCGAATTGGAAAAAGCTCTGGATGAAGCCCTCAAGTGTGGCTATAGGCATATTGATACAGCATTTGCATACCAGAATGAAACCTCAATTGGAAAAGTTTTGAAAATTTGGTTGGACTCTGGGAAAATTAAACGAGAGGAGCTGTTCATTACAACAAAGGTAAATTTTTTTTAATTTGTGCAATTTTTATACAATAACTGATCTCTTAAAAATTAATATTTTAATTTCTACATCGTAATTCATTTGTAGTTACCAATGATCGGTATGAAGGCAGAGAGGGTTGAAGAATTTCTTCAAAAATCTTTGAAAGCTTTGCAATTGGACTTTGTAGATTTGTATCTGGTTCATTGTCCAGTCGGGCTTGAATATGTAAACGACACTACGATTTTTCCAGTTAATCCTGAAAATGGTCATGTTATGATTGACAAGTAAGTATTTAAATTTTTAAAACATTATTTACTTGTTGGTACTATATTGGATATTTACTCGGATTTTTTAGATCGACTGACCTTGAAGCAATTTGGAAATCGATGGAATGCATGGTTGACAAGGGCTTGAGTAAATCCATTGGGATTTCAAATTTTAATTCGAAACAAATTGAGAGGATGGTCAAGTGTTCTCGGATTAAGCCTACTAATCTACAGGTTTATAAATCCACATAATACAAAATATCTCTAATCTATGAAATATGTAATTAATACATACTCGTATAAGGGTAGAAATTAGGGCTTGTTCTGAAATTTTTTGGCATTTGGACAGCTTTGTTAGGACAAGTCAGTGAGTATTTGACCTTTTTTTTCGAGAATATAAAATTCCAGGTCAAAATGACAACCGAAAATAGGCTGTCCAAATTTCAAGAACATTTTCAATTTATCACTTTTGTAATTGTTCAAATTCCAGATCGAATTACACATCTATTTCCAACAAAAACAATTAAGGGACATTTGTAAGAAATATGGAATCACTGTTTGTGCTTATGCACCATTCGGTTCTCCAGGGAGGAAAGAACTATACCAAAAACGTGGGATGTAATATTTTAAAAATAAAAAAATTTTTTAATTTGAATACAGAATATACAGTATATTTACTTCTATTCTAAATACTTTACTAAATACTAAATGAATTTATATAAAGGCAATTCAAGGATCCAAATTTATTTGAGGATCCACTAATCAAGAAATTGGGAGCAAAATATGGAAAAACTCCAGCTCAAATTCTTTTGAAATTTATTGTCCAGTCTGATGTGGTCGTTATACCAAAGTCCACTTCTGCTGAAAGGCTGAAGCAAAACTTTCAGGTACTTTAATACTCGTACAATTTTAGATACAATTTTATTACAAAGATCTAGATTTTGTCTTTTTAATCCTCTAAAGAAAAAATGTATATATATTTCAGATTTTCGATTTCACTCTTACTTCTGAAGAAATGAAAGAAATTGAAGCACTTGATAAGCCTGATGGTAGGACATTTAATATGGCCGCATTTCCAGGGTATAATATAACAATATTAGATATAAATCAGCTCTGAAATACCCAATTTTAGATTAATTTTAATTTTATTCAGTCATTTTATATATTATGTATGCTATTGGTATAGCTGAAATTGGATCCAAAATTGGATTTTCAGAGATTATTTTAATTTTCAGATATTTTAATTTTTATAATTTTGTGATTTCGTAACTTTAGGGTTGATCAACATCCAGAGAATCCAGTAAACGAGCCATTTTAATTTTTAAATATGAAAATATACAATTACTATACTTTTTATCAATTAAATTGATATCTTTCAATCACATCAAAATCAAATGTAATCTTATCATTTATCACAAAATTTTCAATCAAGTACTTTCAACGTAATTAATTATCTAACTAAAAAATAACACAAATTTGTCATTTTTTGCCACAATCTTTAATAAATCAGTGCCTATAATACAAAGCAAAATATGAAACTTTTCATAGATTTATTTGTAATTCTTCTAATTGTCCAATTCTGTCAAATTTATGGAAATAAATTAGGAAAATTTTCAAGTAAGCAAACTGTACATTAATTATTGGTAAATTTTAACAATTTTTAACAAAATTAGCTCTAAATGATGAGGATGAAAAGGAACTTTTGCCAATTGGGAAATTTGATGGTCGAGAATTTTACTACAATTTACAATATGTAAATTTTCTAAAAAATTATACCATAATTTTAAATTTTTAGCTTATAAAAATGTACCTACTATAAATTTAGCTAACTCGTGACAAATGCAAAGAATATTGTGAGGACCATGACTTGAGTTTGGTTTATTTTAAGAATCAAAATGAGACTGATTTTTTACAAGAATGGTTCTATCCTGTGCAAAGTAAATTTTTAAAATTGCCATAATTATTATATCTGTAAGGTATTTCAATACATTTATATATTTTAGGGTCATTTTGGACTGATGGCATTTTGAGACAAGATTCTTCAGCATTTGTTTGGAAATCTAATGAGCAAGATATCCCTAAAAATTATGGAATTATTTATGAATGGCCAAGTATCAGATTGGGTTTGATTTTTTCAACAATGTCTTCAAATAAGGGCAGATTAATTATACAACAAAGAGCTTCACATGCTTATCCATTATGTGTTAGATAAACTTTCATTTAAACTCATTTAAACACGTTTTTTCATATTTATTTATTAAAATTTTTACCTTTTGTTGATTTTTGAAAGGTAAAAGTCGATTTAATACTTGTATATCTTTAAAAAGGTCAAAATTCGAAAATTCAGAATCAATTTTCAAAATAAATATACTTTCAAAATAGTTGGTTATATACTCAAATTAAATACCCTATTTATAAAATAAATTTTGACATATGTATTTGATGTCATTTTTAGAACCATAAAATTTTTTGTAACTAAATTCTGATTCTCTCAAGTAGTTATTATTAAAAGCTTGAATTATGCAACAAAATGATTAGTGGAATAATTTGTTTATTACCTACTTATTTTTAAAGGAAATTTTAGAATCAATAAGTAAAATTTATTTGAGCAAAAATATTGACACAATCAAATAAAGTAGAGAACGATTAGTATCTTTTAAATTAGTAGAGAGAAATTGGAAATTATTGGAAATTATAATATAATGTATATAAAGGTGGGCAAGTATTATTAATCGAAGTAAAAAATGTATGGATACTAGTATTTAGCTAACTGTAGTAGTAATTTAAGTACTATAATTTCATATGGAATTTCAAAAAAGCTATTTAAAAGTTATACATATCATAATATACTCAAGTTATGAATTATGATTACGAAATAAACCCTTTTTTGGTCTACGTATAGGTGTAGCATCTGCTGGCGATTTGATGTTATTATTCAGGGTCTCGGACTTGAGATTTTTCATTGGACTTGGAGATGCAAATGATGATAACGAGACATTAGGAGATAAGAGTACATTTCCTTCTTTCATCATCATAAAATCTACATTTTCTTTGTTGTCAATTTCAGCTCCTATTATGCTGTTTTCTTCTGAATATACACTTTCAAAAGAAAATTCTAATTTCCTTCGGGGGTTATTGCTAGTATCCATGTTATCGTCAGAAAGGATGGAAGAACTTAATGGCTAAAATTTACAAAGAAATTCAGATTATCTTTAGTACATTAGGCACATTTTATTTAAATATTATAAGACATTATATGATACATGTTAGTTAGGTGTTCATTCACCTACCTCTTTTATTTTAAACCGAGAAAGACTTGAAGTGAGTTCATCCGGCATTACATTCGGAAAGCTAAAAGGTTGTAAAGAATGTAGTTTAATGAAAGTGAAATTTCAATTGTATTATATTTTCAATTATTGTGCGAGCAAAGCAAGCACTTACTATTCAACTTTGCTTGAACTTTGTCCGTCTGTCTGTCTGTCCAGAGGATAACTCGAGAACTACTGGACCGATCTTAACCAAACGTGGCATGAAGGACCCCCATAGGGTCTAGGTGTGCCATTTCGACAAAAATCCCAGGTGGCCCCACCCCTTGCGGTGCTGCAGACCCTTTAAGGGTCCGCCGGAACCGCAAAATTTTTTATTTTGATAAAAATGTTCCTTTTGGTCTGAAATGCAAAGATATCTGGTCCTTGGGACCCTACGGCCCCCCGGAACCGCACGCACGGTGGCCCAGGAACCGCAAATTTTTTTATTTGATAAAAATAACCTTTCAACGCTTTGCTCGCACAATTAATAATTAACTTCTAGTGAGTTGATTAAAGCTTATAGTTAGGTCATTTCTACTTTTAATTTTAGAACAATTTAAAAAAAATTCTAAATATTTTTGTAGGGTCAACCCTGGAGAACAAGGCCTGACTATGGGGTAGGAGCTGGATATGTGTGGAGATTTTAAGAACCTAACTTTCTTAAATATAATTAGACAAATGTGATACAAAATTCTAATTCTAAAAATTCTAAAAATTTCAAAGTGAGAGATGACTATAAATTTTATTATAAATAATCAATCATTAATAAGTTACAAGTATCTAAAAATAGTGTAAAAATAAAATCATTAAATGATTAATTGAGATTTTAAAGAACTTTTCTAATACTTTTAGTATCGTATAGGACTTAAATTAAATCTAAATAACTAACCATATTATTTGAAACATAAAAGTGATTATGTCAAAATTACGAACAAAATAATTAATCTGGACAGTAGTAGTAACAAATTGATTTCTTATTCAGTTTCAGAGGGATGTTTGATTCTTATGTGTCTTTGTAAACTTCGCCTATATAATATAATATAAAATTAATAATATGGAGTTATTTCTATGTAATAAGTAAAGAAACATTGGGTGGATTAAAAAATTACTAAGAATAAGACTTACTTTTCTACATAAGAATTCCCACAAATATGACAATTATAATCTTTCACTTCAGAGTGTGATTTTATGTGCCTTTTGAGAGCAAACACTGTGTAATAGGCCTTTTTATAAATACAAAAAAAAATTAATATTAGAAATAGGCCAAAATCGAAAGGATGTATTCGACTTTTAGGCATTTGCATGCTAAGCCTCACTAAAAGTCAAAAAGCCCATTAGAACCCAAAAATATTCTTTAGAAAAAATTATACAAATCCGATATCTCATATTAAGGGCCAATGCACCTAAAGTCTAAATTCTGCCACATGTTATCAAATGGCCTTTTTTGAGGGACTTTGGTCGAAGAAATCTCTGTAAGTACTCCACGTAGAGACTTGAAACTTTTTTTATTATATCCGTAGACGCATTTTACACGGAAATGCGGTAACACCTTTTTAATTTAATCAAGTTCTAAGTACTTAAAAATACCTTTGCTTATCTTTTATACTCTTTTTACATCGTACCTGAATTTTTATCAAAATTTAAATTGCGCATTTCCGTGTAAAATGTGTCTACGGATATAATAAAAAAAGTTTCAAGTTTCTACGTGGAGTACTTAATGAGATTTCTCCGACCGAAGTCCTCCAAAAAAGGCCATTTGATAACATGTAGCCGAATTTAGACTTTAGGTCCCTGTACGCGAGCTCTTAAGCTCATATTTTTAGAAAATTCCAATTTTTTTTCAAAATCTCTGAAAATTTGAATCTTAAAGAGGCGATTTTTAACATCATTTTGATCAAAAATCAAAAGAAAATATTCGACTTTTAGTCCTTTGCATGCAAAGTCTAAAGGCCAGAAAGCCAATTAAAACACCAAGATATCCTTTAGAAAAATAACCTTTGAGCATTGGGGGAGAGTACAAACATGTTTTTTCTCACGACCACCCTCACCCGAGTGATGGACTCTCATATGAACTTGCAGAAATTTGTTGATACTACCTATTTAATTTCAAAAAAAAATTCAAGTTCAATAATAATGACCATATATGACCTATATATATTTAATAGATGTTTTTTCAGTAAAACTTACATTTATAATCACATAAATGACAGAGAATATCCTTCACCTTCACATGTTTCGCCTTTTTATGCAATTCAAGGGCTGGAAAATAAAATAAAATTGATTATTCAAGTGTAGGGGTAGATTAGGGATAGTTAGGAAACGACTTGGTTTGGAAACACATTTCAGTTTTTGCCGTTTTATTTTTAATTTTGACCTGGAATTTGAACTTTATTTGAGGATATTAACTCTTTCTGGCCTTTATATGGGGTTTAATATGGTTTTATGGAGTCTTAAGTTTTAAACCTGATTAGAATGTAATAAAAAAAAATGAATGTTAATTATTGTTAATAGAAAGGCCAAAAAGTCTATTAATAACCTTTGTCTGTTTTGAGTCTTTGAAATATAATAAAGTAAGTAGGTACCTGTTGGTCGACTGAATATTTCATTACAAATTGAACATTTTATATCCAGCTCTTCATCAGGGTGTACTTCGTCAATATGCTCCTTAAGATCAGGCTGAATCAGAATAAAAATAAAAATAGAGATTTTAAAATCTTGAGATATAATATCATCCCTATTTTGATTGAATTTACACCTATATTTTTGGTCTACTCTACTCGTAAATACCCTCTTATGAAATTAAACCAATTTTTTTTTAGTTTAAGTTTAGGTTATAAGGATTTAAAACAAATCCATATAGGGATAAAGTTAGGTTAGGTATATAAAAGTAAATTCAACCAAAATAGGGATATTAAACCGGTGATTTAAAAAAATGATTCAAAATTGTCAATAAAAGCAGCAACAGGTTATAGATATTGTAAATTAGGTAAATACCTTCTGATTGTAGAAAATATTACAAATTTTGCATTTCCACTTGGGTGCTTGACCACATTTCGTCTCAATTCCATGTTTCTAAAAAAATAATTTACAAAAATAAGATAATAATAAATACTACTCTTGTATGTAATTGGCACTTTGTAGGTAATTGTAATAACTTTACCGTAAGTCGATTCCTTTTGGCGAATCTTTGACCACAGGTTTGACACATCTAAAAATATATAAATAGGTAAGAATAATGTAATTTAAGTTAAAAACACAATCACAAAAAATAATAAGAGGTTAGATATAATGTGATGTGCTTACAAAAGACTTGAGGGTCTCATCATGTTGAGCCATATGAACTTTTAAATTTTTAAAAGAAAGGCCACAAATTTGACACATGGTCAATCGAGGACCTTCACCACCTTCGACAGCCCTTATTGAACGCTTTTTCCTCGGTATTCTACAAAAAAAAATATAATCAAATCAAAGGATATACCTTACATATTCAGCTTTCAGGCCTTTACTATTTAAATCCCCATATAAAAAGGCCAGAAAGCTGATTATAACACCAAGATATACTTTAATTTAATTTAGTTTAATACGAAATGTGAGAAATAGAAATGTATGTATAATCTCTATAACGTCACATCGAGGTTTACAAATGGACAAAGGATTATGGGTTTTTCTAGCCTTTTATATGAGGTTTAACATGCAAAGCAAGGCCTGAAAGCTGAATAAATCCTTTATAAAATAATCCTAAGTTATAACAAAGTTAATTTAGCATAATTGAAGGGATATTAACAGCCATAAAAAAGTGAATAATAGAGAATCTACTCAATTTATTGGTGATAAGTGCCGTTATAAAGGAACATAACCTGTCGTTATATAAATAAAGAAATATAAAGAAAATCATACATAGTTTTACTTCTAGGCCCAGGTCTTTTCTTAATTCCACTTAAAGATGGTCTTCTCTTAACTCTCGATCTGACCTTTTTTTGTCCAAAGATTTTCTTATCCTCGTCTACCTATAAATACACAATAATAAAGATCAAGATTCATTTAATTTAGCACTGAAAAACCCCGATTTTGTACTCAATTACAGATATGTTCTATTCAATTTTACAATCATAAAGTTAATACCAAAATCAGGTTTTTTTAAGAGCTGAATTAAATGAATTAGAACATAATAATAAAAATTATCATAAATAAAAATAATTGTAAGTATTTCTTATTTCTTACCATCTCTTCTATATCATTATGCTCATCTTCAGCAGCAGGATCAGCTGTAGCAGGATAATCATCATCATATCCAGCTTGTTGATCATAATTCGGTATTTCATATTCTCCATCATCTCCATCATCATCTTCATCATCACTATCAACTTCTCCAGCAAGATCAAGCTCTATTTTTAATTTTTAATAAAAATACAAAAAATCAATATCTAAAATACCTACATTTTATACAGGGTTATGTAAGTTACACAGAGCTTTCAAAAAGTCAGGAAACATAGTAAAATAGTGATATAGTAAACCATCGACCTGTCAATCAATATTCAATAATGAAGTAAATATCTTTATTATTAAAATTAAAGGTCTCTAATTTGTGATTTTGACCAAAATTATCATAAAATTTTGAAAGAAATTATGTTAGGTTAGGTGCATATTATATTAGGTCAGTCCGATGATCAATTAAAATAATTATGACTATTCTTCAAAGTACATTTTTTAATTCAGCACTGAAAAACCCGATTATGTCCTCAATTTTACAGTCATAATCATAATATAAAGTTGATTACCAAAATCGGGTTTTTTTAGCTGAAAGGTCATTCAGATGATCAATTATGACTATTCTTCAAAGTACATTTTTTAATTTAGTACTGGAAAACCTCAGTCTTAGGATTAGACATAAAGTTGATTACCAAAATCGGGGTTTTTAGAGCTGAAACTGAAATAAATGAATAGAGTAATAAACACAAATTATCATTATAAAAAGGAATTGATTGACCTCCTGACTTCTGACCTTTCTGAACCTAAACTTCCTGTATATTTAGTTATATTAAATTATATAATAAAAAAATGGTATACGTTGAACAATGAGGAATCTCTCCATGTAAAGACCCTGTAAGCCAAGTCCAGCTTCATCTTGATCTTGAATGAAAAGACTCGCAGTGAATCCATCCCTGAACGACGAGTAGACTTCATTCTGGAGTTGGTGAAGGTGGAGCTTCACCTCCTCCAACCTGGCCTGCATTTCACAACCCAACCTCAACTTCTCCTCACACTCTGAACAGTAGAATGACCTGGCCAGAAGGTCAGCAAAAATATGCCCATCTCCATCATGTTGAGTAGTTGTTGGAAGGTTTAAAAATGGAGCAAGTGATGGTAAATATGATTCATCTAATCTGTAAATAATTAAAGAACACAGTAGTTAGTAGGGGTAAATAAGGGATAGTTAGGAAAAACAGTATTTGGACACCCTTTACTCTGTACTGTCCAATAAAATGACAGTCCTGTTACCTATTTTCTCACATATAATTGGTCCATTGACAGATATTAAAATGTGGTTCATACAGACTACTCGTATAAGGTATCCAAATTTTTAAAATTTTTACCCTTAATCTACCCTTAATTATACCTTCATTAAGTATTGTAGATTAGAGAATAACATTTATTAAAAAATTATAATTTATTTAAAAATAGTATTACATCTGTAGTAGTATCTAATAATTATATAAAATAAAAATGTGAGAATTACCTTTGTATATTTGGTGGTGTTAGAAATTGATAGCAAATGAGACAGTGACCAGCATCCATCATCACCTTTGACCTTTCTTGTTGACCTTTTCCAAATTTTATTTTTTGTTTGTTAATTTTTACAGCTTTAATTGGAATTTGGAATTGGAAAGGATTTCCTTTTCCTGGAAAAGGAAATAAAAAAAAAATAAGAAAAAGAAAAATTAAAAATTTTGAAAAATCCCCTCCCTCGCAGATTAAAAATTAAAAAATAATTTTTTAAGGGAAGGGGGATTGATTCAGCCTAACCTT
>JAQIXA010002905.1:0-15842 GCA_034699045.1 Nanhermannia cf. coronata Gr-Ori-00579 | reverse complement strand
GACCTCAAAAGGTCAAGGGTAAAGTCAAGTTTAAATATACTAGACTTATACATTTTTTTACGGGATTTTTATTGATTACAAACTTATTTTATTGATACATTTCTCACGGGATTAAATAAGCGGAGCTATTTCATACGTGGCTAGTCAATAAATAAATGAAAAAAATTCAAACTATTCAAGCGGCCTATAAAGTATCTTTTTGCTTTGCTTTTAAAAAGTGCCAGCTACTAAAAATACAATTAACTCTATAAGTAAGTATGTGTACATTTAATTTATCTTTTGAATAGACGTTTAGGCTCACAGTGAGCCAGTCAGTCAAATTCAAATCTCGCTATAAGGCATAAACTCAACAAAAAGGTAATTTAAAGTGTTAATTAAATGGTTGATGAGAGAATCGGTTGATTAATAATACAAGAAATAAATAGCTTATTTGCTAGCATAATAATAGCTATCTCCTGTACGGTATAATAGGTTTTAGGTTCAGGTACTACCAGCAGTATATGTACATAATAAAATAAGAAATGTAATGTAAATAGCTTAGGCCAATATATTTAAAAAGTAATTAAGTTCTCACTGTAATTAAAGAGTAAATAAATTTTGGTGACGAATGAAACGGGTGAGAATAAATAGTTTTTTTGAAGGGTGTTGTCGGCCTGTTTTCATTTCAAATTTCAGAGAGTTCTCGAGATAATATAATGTACTTTATACTAACTGATAGCTAGCTAGCTAGCTGTAGAAAATTGTAAATTATAATTTACAATTACACGGGGTAAAAAGTCAACCCTTCAAAACTTTTAATTAATATTCGAGTCTACAAAAGTTTAGACTAGAGTACCTATACCTATACAGACTACAGATATTTGTATCTTTCACAAAATCAAATGACAAGTAAAAAGATACTTTGGCAATCTTAAATAATAATAATTAGTACCTAGATGTAAGACCTGTTTAGGTACATTTTTTTAGTTAAGAACTCTACATACTCTCATTGGGTCTAGAAAAAAGCCAAAATCTATATTCAGATTTTTCATAATGAATTATTTGAGGTGATACTCGTAAAGAACGTGAAAAAATTTTAGGTATGAACCTAAAAAGTCCTATAAAATGTTCTAAGAAAACAGAAATTATACAATTTTTGAATTTTTTGAAGAGTTTTATTTTAAGTGAATTTCGTGAAATAATTTGAAAAATTTGAGTAAATAAATGTTTTAAAATTGACTATACTGTAGCTCTAATACTCATTTCCAATTTTTTTTAGAAAAGTGTATGATTGCTTGCTTAAAGTACTTACATTTTGGTGCTAGTTTCAATTTATAAGGAAATTAGTTTTATTTATTTCAAAAATCTCATTATAATAATGTTAGTCTTACAATCGTACATACAGTTCTACCAGCAGAAGAAGAGAATTAGCTGCGTGCTAGTAATTTCCTTTGAATTACTTGAAATAAATATATTTAATTCTTTTCTAGACTTATAATTCTCAATTCTCGGGTTCTAAACCTTAAAGGATACCTGAATGTTAATACCGTGATTTGGATTTCTTTACACGCTAACTGTTAAGTCATTAACTTATTAATACGTGTAACAACTATATTATCTTCAATCCCATAAAGACTAGAGTACAATTACACACTACATGTACTATTCTCAAAGACTAATGAAATAATTTTTGAGTTATTTAATTTCCTTCAACAACTGTATAATACTAGTACCAGTACACAAGCAAATTATGTAAAATTGTTAATTGAAGTACTAGTAGTACCTACATAAGTAAGTTGTACGAGATATGCTTGAGAATTATTATTTTTATGAATATTTTTGATGCATTTTATGGTCTTGATAATTAGCTTCTTGAGATTCTTGAGAACGCATATTTTTTAATTACAAAAATGCACAATTTATTGGGAACATTAATCAAAATCAATTTATCCTACGTAGTACCTGCATCTTAGGATGAGTCTTATAGGTATGCTATTGGTAATATAAGATATCTATAAGAAAGAATTTTCATTGAATTTATATTATAGTTGAATTAAAAAAGAAATTTATGAGATCTTGATAATTTGATTTATGATTTATTGTTGTTTTGCCATTCGAATTCTCTTTGTACTACCAGAGAAGAACAGAGCAGAATAGCAAAATAAAGACATTCAATTTAATTTTTTTTTCCAATTTACCCTTCAAGTTTTTTGCATTTTTTTTCAACTACCTTATTATATCTACTACCTACTACTTTGTTCCTAAAAGTATCTTAGGATTAGTACTATGTATCTACATATTCAAAAAATAGAATAACTTGTTCGATGTTTACGAGTATATGAAATTTCTAGCTCCATTTCCAGCAGAATTTTCAAGATATAAAGCTTCAGATTACTAATATCGAGCTAATTCTTGTCATAATTTTTGCGATTTTTTTAGATATAAAGACCATTTCCAGCAGAATTTTCAAAATATTAAGCTTCAGATTACTAATATCGAGCTAATTCTTGTCATAATTTTTGAGATTTTTTAGCTCTAAAAGGACATTTCCAGAAGAGTTTTCAAGAAATTAGGTTCAAATAAGCTTCGATTTTTAGCTTTTTTGAGGTATTTTAGCATAAATTAGAACCATTCTTCAATTTTTTTCTAGATAGCTTTCATAATTAGATAGGCGTTTGAATTGAACCTTTATCAAGTCGTTATTTTTACTAAATTTTGATTAGTTTTAATAAATTAATGAAAACTTGTTAAACCATGAATGGTTTGGTTCTGAAAATTTTAATGATAAAGATTGGTAACATAAAATTAGTAAATCTAGTTTTAGTAAACCTGTTAATGACCCTTTTTCTCATGCCCTATCACAAATTACATACATTATTTTGGAATTTTTACCCTTAATTAATATTCTAGTAGAAGGATATTGTAATTTGCATCTCCTTATTTGTGCTTTAATTTAATTTTTTATCTATCAAAAGCTCATGAAATTTTGTGTTAGAACATAAATTATCTTATTATGATGGTGGGCAAAGGCAATAGAAATAATCAGATTACTACAATACAGATACAAGTATTAAAAACTAAAAACCCTTACTGAAAAATGTTTGATGTTCTTTAAATTGTTTTAGATGGGAATAAATCAACCAACTAGGTTTTAAATTGCTTTATTACCTCGATTATCTACTTTATACTGATAGTACAATTACATTTTTTTTTCTATTATTTCAAAGCTAATACATAGTATAAGTACACAGTACACAAATGTATACTTAAGTGCTATACTAGGACTCTAGGTATGGTCTAGAGCTGTATAATCAAAGTAATTAGGGGGACGAAACTCATAGCCAAAAAGTAAATTTCAACAAATTTTTTTTTCACTACTACTCGTACAAGTAGGTATTAAAGAAATAATTCTTAAATTACTAATACATGGCCTTTGTATGCTTACAAAGTATGTAGTATGTAGTGTTATGGGATAGAAATTATGGGATTTAGAAGACAGGAAAAATCAAATCAAAATACCATAACCATTTTATATCAAATAGAAAAGTAAAATTTTATGTACGATTAATACGATTTATACATTTGTTGATGATGTTGATGATAGGCAAGTGATTTGACCGACGGTTCATTGTTTTATTACATAAAAGGTTGGCTTTTTTGTGCTCCGGCAAACGCCGGCCAAACCACCCGTTTAGGGGCTATAGGAGAACTGCAGGGAATTAGACATGGAAGATTTGTCGAGTCCAATATCAATATGGCAAGTAAAGTGACACCATTTTCAGAAAATTATTACTTTTATATAGGGTACATATGAACAACTTTAAGCAAGATTGAAAAGTTTTAAATAGAAATATCTGTAGTAGTCAAAATTCAAATTTTTGATCAGATCCGTCCGAATAGTAAATTTTGAGTTGGAAATTTAAGAAAAATATCTGTAGATTGGAAAAAATTCGATTTCAATACCTCCCTATATTGTACATTTTAGATCGATCGAGCAACGTAAATTATTATTATTTTTGCCCAAAATGTTACTTGTCAAACCAAACCAAACCAGTAGTATATAAACAGACAGAGACAAAAAATGACCTTTTTAAATAAGAGTAAATTCCCATCATATCAATTATCATATCATGAAATCAAATTTTAGGGGTCTCTGGTCACGTGTCTCTGGACCCTTAATGGATTGCCCAACAAAGCCTTTGAAAATTGCCCGGGTTTGAAAACTGAGCTGCAAACAATTTTACAAATCACAATTAGCTCCTCAACAAAGTCTCAAACCCTCTGAAATTTGGCAGTCGTCACCGAAAAAATGATTTAAAGCATAGCTAATACTTGACTTTTACACTTATACCAAGTATCTTCATACATAGTACATACAAAATACCAAAAATTTATAAAACAGATTAGCCAAAAGTCAAAGTAGGTATTAGAAGTCGACTAGATTGAATAAAAAATACATTCATTTCATGCCCTGCCCAAGCCCATGTAATATCAATCTTTAATGGGAAAATCAATTTTAGTCGATTTAAGTATATACTAGTACATACTATCTAATCATATACATACTTACTATAGGTAGGTATATTACTAAAAGTTGTCTTGTCCAACAGTATAACATTTTTTAAACACTTAAATACAATGATTGAGTGATAGGAGCCTCGAATTATCTTTCTCAACTCGGCCATTTAAGTATTTAGTATATTTATTATTCATCGAACCTATCCTACCCATACCCAAGTCCAAGTCCAAGAACAAGTAACAATTTAGGGGTAAAAAAATTATTTACAATTTACAACAACATAACCATCATATACTTAAATTATTAACTGAGCTCTCTCAAACTCAGGTTCAGCTCTCAGGTAGAAAAAATTTGGTACAAAAAACCCATTTGAATTTGAGCTTTGAATTTGAGTGAGTGTTTATGGACAAGGTAATTAATTTTTAGTAGCCTCTATTCAATACATTGTAATTGTAATAGAGAGTAGTATTATTTAAATGATTTTTTTACAGTCTTGGATTGAGATATTGAAATGAATCTTTTTTCACACATATCCTCCTACTATCAGTAGTATGTACCTAATGCTAATGCTAATGATAAGTATTTGGTTTTGAAAAGCAGTTTCTCAGATTGTACTTTGTTAATTCAATAAATATTAATTATTTAGATTAGTATCCTTAATTTCCTCAGAGGGAATCCTTTTTAATTATATACTTTTATACGAGAGTATGCAGGTACTATAACATTATACTCGTACAAGTAGATAGAGGTAAGTTTGGACTTGATTTTCAAGTTAATTTTAATTTAATAATTTGCTCATTATCAAACTTGTATATCATTTGCTCTGTTCTGTTGTAGTACTATAATTTAATTGTAATTTTTTTTTATTGTTCTACGATTACCCTGTGTGCCTTTCCTATGTTTGATTTAATAAAGATTGAACATAATTCTTCATTATAATTATGAGTAAATATACACTTTTATGATTATACCCTTAATCCATTTGCTTTATAGGTACCTACATTATACTCGTATTATAGGTAGAGAATTTAAAGTTGATATGTATAGTTGATATGGGTAGTTTGGGAAAAGTCCAAATAATCATTATATAAAATCTACAAAATTATGTTTTAAAGAGAATGGATATTAGAATTAGATTGAATTGAGCAATTTTCAAAAAAGTTTAGGGATCTTCTAATACCACTGTGTGAGTGAGTATCAAGTTAATGGTTATAATATATTCAGGCTCACTCATGGATAAAGATTCTTGAAAATGATTCCATCTACTATAGTACTAACTATATGAGTATAAGTACTTACCAAGGGTATAAAACTTGTATTAATGGAAATTATTATACTTTTATTCAGATTATACTACTCGGGTAAAACTATTACAATTTACATTAAAGCTCTTGGGATCGAAAATGAATTTGGATTAAGGTTTTGGAACAACGATTACGAATTACGTAAAAAGAGTTAAATTGTTGTTAGCCAGAACCCAACTATCTGAAAAACTTACTCAAATGTCAATTTTACTATAAATTCTACAATCTTATATCACTTACATACATCTAAATATACGGGCACAGTCTCAATCTCAGAAATTTAAGCGATAAAAAACAATAGAATAAAACGGTTAGACCATCAAAAAAAGCCCAAAATTCATAATCTTTTCCAATTTTCAATAATATTATCATAATTATGATCACTCTTATTCTGTATTACTTACTAAAAATTAAAATTAATCGGTCGATCTCTCAAAAACTGATCGAAAACTTGAATTTTTTGACTTGTTAGGTTAGAAAAATGGTCATTTAAATCGAAATTTTTGTATTTTTTTAGATAATAATTTCGTATTTTTTAAACAATCTCTTATCAAAAACTCGTACAAGTTTTTGAGTAAAATTTGGCCAAAGTAGCCTCAAATCTATCGATACCACCGAAAATAAGACAGAGATTTGACAGATATACTTACTTACCTATAGTATTTTTTTGGTTAATTTTCAATAAACAGTTTGTACTAGGTAACTACGAGCTAATAAACTAGATATTACAAAAGTATACATAAGGTATTGTAAGGTTTTTTTTCAGAAAATAATAGTATAACTTACTATATTTAAAGGAGGAGGTAATTACTATTTGGCTGATTTTAGATAGAGATAAATCTATTTACCCTTAAGGCTCTCATTTCTATCCTTAATTTAATCCCCTTAAATGGGATTCTATATCTCTATATAATGTACTATTCTATTCTATTGTCAAGATTTATGTGCTCCTTTTTTTTATGAATTAAAAATATTATTCTTATAATTACACGGAGCCCTGTGACCCTTTGGCCTGCCTGTTGTTTCCCTCTAAAACATCATCATCATCAACATCAACATCAGCTTTTTTCTATTAACTACATGGGTAGATGAACAACACTTTTAAAAATCTATTTTGATGGTTTCTTTTTCTTTACAAGTCAAAAAAATCATGAAAAATGGAAATCTTTATAAGAAAAGAATCGGCTCTTGTCTGGCAAAGCCAAGGTACGAGTATAAAGCGACAGAAATGCTATTTCATTTTTTCAAAATCTCAAACTCTCGTTCTTCAATTAAAGTTGAGGTAAAAAAACTCTAATTGAAATTCCCCATTGCTTTTGTTTGTACCTTTTTTTTTACTCAAGCAAGCATTCTTAACACTTTTCTATAACATGGTACTATGCATGCCTATTTGTTCTTTCTTTATTCAAATGAGATTGAAATTTCAAACCTGACAAATTTATCATTATACTTAAGAACTTAAGGCTCCCTTAAGATGATGATGTTGTTGTTATAAAAGTTACTTTATAAAAGAAAATTAAATTGGATCTTCAAATAATTTAAAATTTAGAATAGGAAAAGGTACAACAATGCGTTTTGTTCTATTACTATTTTGTGCTGTACTACATATCAGTACTTATAATATGCCATACAATAATCTAATAATCAAAAATCCTGATCCAATTCATTCCACTCAAACCTTAACTGTCTCTATTTTACTTTAATAGAAATGTGGCAGAACATAAGAAAATGGGTCATTTGCAGATCTAGAAACCATCTTAGCTACTTTACGTACTTATTAAAGATCCATACAGACATTAATAAATAACCCAAAATTTCTCAAAATTTTACTGACTTTTGAATTTTACCTCTAGAGCTTCAATATTTTGAAGAAAATACCCCTTTTTTAACTAAGGATATCATATTTATAATGTTATAAAAAAGGTTTCTTCGATGGCATGTTGGCTTATGCACACATATTTAGTAATTTTGAACCTTTTTTGAATGATTTCCTTACAGGAATAATAATTTAACGGACACCTCGTTATTACTACTTAACTTTTCAGTTTTCTCATCTAAGGTAAATTGGATAAGGACTCGCTCGATAGAAAATATTTATTTATGAAAACTAGTATCAAGTACCTATGTATATGTAGGTACTTAAGATTAGTTAATACACGAATATCTTAATAAAAAGTAGAAAATTAAGGGCTCGTCAAGTCAAGTCAGGCTTTTTGTATACGAGTATAATATGTAATAATATTGTTTTTTTTTCTCCTTAGGATTTCTTCATCATGTCAGACATCAAGGTAATTATTGTAATATCTATATTACACACCAGCCAACCTATCTGTATACTATATCTAATGCTTAATAATACATAGTTATTTATAAGGGGGTTTGTACTGGAGAGAAATTCTTTTCTTTCTAGAAAAAAGTCGAAATACCCAAAGGGATCCTCCCATATTACTTATACTCGTAGTATTAAACTCTCAAAGGGCTTTTTTACTTCAATATACTTTGAATTAAGACATAATATCCTGAACCTTTTGATACTTTACTTTACTTTGTTTTTGTTTTGGTTATTAGCTCGCAAAACATTCAACATTTGAGGAGATTCAAATTTCAGGTTTTAAAACTGTATTTACTTTAAAAGTATCTAATTTGAATCTAAAATTTTGACACTTGACACTTCAAACAAGTTTAGATTGAATTGAAATTAGATATACTACAAAATAATAAAATTTACACTCTTATTATTTAATTAAAATTAAAATTAATCAGTCGATCTCTCAATAACTGGTCGAAAACTTACATTTTTTGACTTGTTAGGTTTGGAAAATGCATGGTCAGTTAAATAGTATTTTGTGTTTTTAGATAATATAATAATTACTCATTTTTTAAACAATTCCTTATCAAAAACTTGTTCAAGTTTTAAAATTTTGGGCAAAGTATCCTCAAAGTATATCTACTTACTACTTGGTGTTTAACTATAATGAGTCACAAGTTATCTATGATTTTGAAAAAAATCCAAATTAAATGTATACAGATAGAATATGGAATATAAACTCTAGTATTTTTTATAAAATTTTGTAAATATTTGTAACACGGATTTTCTTGATTATATAAAGACCCTTTTTCCAACTTTCTGCCTATAGTATCAAGTAGGTTAGATACCTACCAATGTTGTTCAAGTAGGTATCTAACCTACTTGAACAACATTGAAAAAATCACCATATAATATAATGATACTTATGTGCTCAAATTTAAAAAAAAGTTTCCAAACTTTTCGAATAAGATTATAAGTAGGTATAAAATTAAAGGGAGTCGGCTCAATTTCTTATCGAATCGAATCTTTTGGATAAAAAATTACTTTCTGATAGCTCAATAAGGCTTTACAGTATCAGACAGGTAAGTACAGAGCATCGAGCATAAATTGAATCCAAAATCCAAGTTTAAATTCCTGTTTTGATAACTCAATTAATTTTCCTACATATTATACATAATATGCTTGAATGTATGTATGTAGTACATATATGATTAGCTTCGAGATTATTACCTATTTCTATTCGACGAGAGCTTGTTTAGCTCGATTAAAATCTAACTAGTAGATTGAAAATTTGAAAGGGTAGATGAGAAAAAAAAATTTGGCTGACCAATGCAATTATTAATACCCATGTACATACATTTATAAGTACTACTTATATACTGGTAACAAATCATAATGTAGTAAGATATGTAGTTAGAATGCTAGATTAGATTAATACTACCTTATATGTAAAATAATCATATAATATAATAATTAACTACTCTCCGAGTCATTTATCTACTTGTACATACGTACAAGTACAGTAATAATAGATTAGCATGGCCTAACCATATAGAATTATAATGCCCCATGCTGGGCCTACTTATGTATACTATCCCTAAAGGAATTTAATTAATTAACTCTTCATCTTAATTAAAATCGATTAAATATTAGTTATGCTCACCACTACTCTTAATTTGATCTCTCTATTACAATCACACGCTTAACTATTCTGTATATGGAGAAATAAAACTCATTCAAAATTCAGTCAAAATTGATCATCAAAGTTGGAAATTAAATGAAATTAAATGAACCGGGATTTGAGCAGAGTTGGGAAAACTTCAGTTTTTTGGGAATTTTGCTTTTGGAAGTTTGAAGTTTTGAGTTTTTGCAGATATAGAAATTGATATTTGGATGTTCAAATCAAATTTTACCTAGATGCATACATACAACCCTGGTTTAAAATTCAGAAGTAACCTCAGAACTCAAATTATTTGCCCCATTTTCCCGAAAATTAAAAATTTGACTATCGTAATATCGTTTAAAAACCCTTGTAAAATTCTTAAAAATTTGGAATTTATCAACCCTGGTTAGTTTCTGATACATTTAATTTCAAACTTTCAAAAATTTTGAATGAATTATTCTGAAATTTTGAACATTTAATATTTTAAAATTAGGTAGGTACCCTACTTAAAAACTCATATTTAATCAACCCTGGGATTGACTGATTTGATTTTGATTTCCGAAATTTTTTGACTAGTTGAAGTGAATATCTTCATAATATTTGTATGAGAACAAGTCAGTCTGTCTGCCCTGTCTTTTTCTAGACTTTCAAAAGTTCTTGACTTTGACTTTTGATGATAATTGAAAATTGAAAAGTACTCGTTCAGTTCAGCTCAGCTCTCAGAAGGAGTTCCACAAAGTCATAAAAAAATAAAAAGTGCAATTCCAATTGGCACTTTATAATAATACAATTAACCCTCAAATAAGTATGTACCTACATAAGTATAGGCATGTGTTACATTACATATGTGTATGAACAATGAACACTTGTTCAGGCACGAAACCCGCCCCTAAAAAACATGCGAAATAAATTCTCACCTCGAAATAATGATAATGATTTTTGAAGGTTTTAGCAAATTTAATGACCCTTAAGCCTAATTGCCGAAAACTTATGATCCCTTAAAACACTTTAAGATATTTTTACTGGAAGAGAGAATTCAGAATGAAATATCACTATCACTATACACATTCTGACCGGATATGAGAAACAAAAATTAAATTAAAAAACGTGCTCAAAATCTGACTTTTAATAACCCTTATCTCTTATGCTTAAGTTTCAGGTTAAGTTTAGGTAATAAACATAAAAATAAATTGACCACAGGATATTAAATGATGATGTACGTGGATGAAATCATCAAAAAAAGGTAAGACAATAGGGGTATTCTGACTGTTAATACCTGGGTAAGATACCTATAATGATAATGGTAGATTGATATCGTAGGTAATCAATTTGAAAATCGACTTGGACACTAATTATAGACTACATATACATAGATAGGGTTTCGGGGTTTAAATGTTAAGATGTTAAGATATTTAGAGGTTAAAAAAATTTTCTTACCATTTCCATCATCAAAGGTATCCCTATTATTATTGAGTATCTTTGGTTGAAAAAGTGTCCCTTGTTGGCCCTTAAAATAGTAGGGTTGTAGGTTAAACAGAGGATAGGGTCTGGGTATCCTGAGAAATGCCTTTTTCAAAAATTCTTCTTCCATACTCACCAACATAATTGAAACTGTTTTGTGTTAAAAACAATTTGCTCACTCTCAGCTCAAATATCAAATCGTATATTTAGTTAGTACAGATAGGCAGTCAGTTCAGTAAGTACCAGTACAGATATCGTTCGTTGTATTAGGTTAGGTTATAGAAATAGTGTGGAGAAATAGTTTTTCCAACAAGAGGATTCGAGTGATTCTGTAATAGTTACTTTACCCTTTAAACATATTTAGAAAATAATATTATATCTCGTTCAGTGCCAGTATTCTGTAGTACAGGCAGTATAAATGGCCCAAAAGAAAAAGGCGAGGTTTTGGAGCTGTTTTGGGCGTTTTCTGAACAACCTCGTGGCCAATCGAGTCCCCGCAAATCCTGAACAATCAATATTCTCAGTCTTCATACCCCAAAAAACTGGAAAATGAATACTTTTTTACTCACACTTATACCTTACTATATACATACACTGATACCTAACTTATACCTTAGCTAAATCTAAAGGTAGTTACACTTACAAATGCTATATAAAGCTAGTTACTTTACAAGCCAAGTAAGTATAGGTTGCCCGTAATTTCATTAAATTTTCGGGGGGAATGGAAAAACAAACGATTGATTACTTACTTTAATTATGGGGTGGATTTTTTGTTCTAATTTTGTTTGATGTCTCAGTTTGGAAGTGAACTCACAAGTAAACATTTCATAAGCACAGAAAATACAGATCTTCAAGTTCAAGTATGATATAGGTACATCTATGATATATTATTTGGTTTCAAATAGGTACCTATTTCATACTTTCCTTGCGAATCAATACCAAAAATTGATAAAATTTATATCTTTTAATGCTATTTTCTAGTACATTTTCTAATCAATTATTCTAATTATAAAAATTCTTAATCAATCAGATCAGAAGTAGACATTTTTAAATTTTTGAAATTTGGACCACTAAAGTATTATCAGTATTATTAAAATAGACTAAAAGACTAATATTATGGTATATAGGGTACCGATATTTCGAAGATTGAGTATTTAGATTCAAAATCCTATTAGTATACCTATTTACCTATATTGACTTCCTATTTGTAATATTTTTTTAAAATCATACAATAAATTGGTTGGATTATGAATTCTGCTTGCTCTTTAAAAATTTCAAAAGGTATCTAATCAAGAATTTTAAAGATATAATGAAGCTATACTATTTAAAATATATGCAAAAAATGCAAGTTTTACTGCCATAATACTAGAATTTTGTTAAATATGTTTTTTTTTACTGAATTTATAGTTCAACTAATCCTCCCTAAATTTTACTTTATTGTGAATGTTTACTTGTTAAAATAAAGTTATAATGGGGATTTCGTGCTTACAGTTCCTTACCAAAGAACATATCTTGGCCACTTATTTCAATCTATAATGTAATGTAATCATACCTTAAACTTTAACTTAACCCTTTATATAAAAAAAAAAGAATTGTTTCGAAAAAAGTTCCAGCAGACATTAAGTAAGTAAATCATGCTACCTAACCTATGCCTATATATAAATAAACTTGGGCAAAAAGGTAATAAGTAATATTAAATTATACTTTAATGTATTTAATGTAGTCTTCTGGTTTCAATGTTTGTAGATATATACCTATACCTAAATATAGATATCAAAATATAATAATCCAACCCATGTCATGTTGACAAATATTTGCTCCACCACCTGATTAATTGACCTGGCTAGTTAATTCTGACAGCGAGCATTACACCTCTCATACTTTTTATTTTTTGAGAAAATTTCATTCTTTTAAATTCATTTTTTTTTATTCTCGCGCATTCTCTAATACTTACGATTAATAATGCTTAACCATATATCCTACCATATAATTTTGGTTAGAAATAAATAGTAAGCACTAGTATTAGTAGTATGATTCTTAGCTAGAAAATGGGCATTTTGAGCTTTTTAATTCTAGAAATATAAGCTCTAGAGCTAATACAAAAGTTTATTATTCTCAAAAATATCTTACAGTTCAAAATTTCAAGAAATATTTGCTAATTTCAGGCAATTTTTGGGATAAAATCTTTAAATTTTTATATACTTACTAATGCATGGCCCCTTTTCTCATGACCCAGCACACCTTTAGTAATATCCACAGTGAAATAAATGTGGGTTTTATATTACAAAAAAATTCATATCTGTATTACTTAATACTTATATGTAGAATTAGCCTTTGATTTGATTTCATTTTAGCTTGTTCAAATTGTGGTGCAAATAACTATGTTTACTTTTACTTTTGAAGCTTTTACTTAATCTAATAAATACTTAAGGCTTATATAATACTAGTTCTTGTATATGTATAAAACCTGCCAAAAATCTTAGAGATATCCGTTTCCCTATAAATACATGTAATTTATATTTGTTTTCTAATTATTTACTAAAAAAACTACTATAAGGAATGTCTGGTATGATATTGAGATGTTTTTTCGAGTTGAGTAAATATTTGAGATAATAATAGTCTTACCAATTCGATTATTTGATAAAGTGCTAGTCTATCATCATATTTATTTTATACAATTTTGTATTTCCTATCTATCTGTATAGTATTACACTATATGTTTTAGAATGGTGTTGGAATGATGATGTGATTATTATATATTGGTTTTTTGGCATATCATTGTTTATGGGCGGCTCAGATGCTTCGAATGAATATAGATCAGCTCAAAAAATTGTAAAAAAAAAATATCTTGGAAAAAATACTAAACTAAAAGATTCTGCAAAACTACTATCAATATAAAATATAAACTTGTTATAATCATCTCAAAAGCTCTAAATACTGGTATTACAGAATAGATACTCAAATAATTTTCAAAATATCTTAAAATTGTTCAAAAAAATTAAAAAATCTCTAATATTCTCAAAAACCTCTCAAAAAATTTGGAAAATTCTCGAAAATTTCTTTGAATCAAGAATTCTGAAAAATTTCAAAAAATCGAGAATATCTGTATTTTAGGATATCAGATACTCGTACCTATAGGCATATGGTAAAAAATTCAGATTATCAAAATGAATAAGTGTAATTTTCAGAGTTTAGCGATTTTAAGCGATTTATTTACAGAAAATTTTGTATTAAATTCTTTTTCAGTTAACTCTTGATATAATACTGTATCTGTATTTTGCCTTATTGAATATCAATTTAAAAAAAAGTTTAGCTATGATTCCTTTGTATTATGCAACATAAAAGTTAAAAGACAGACAGACACTATCCAATCTGAACGAGTGTGAGCTAATAAAACTGGTGCAATATTTTGTTGAAAATGTTCCTAGTTTTTTTTTCCTCGAGATTTTAGATGGATGATAGGAAATGATATAGTTTAACTCGTACTTTACTTTAAGTTGGATAGAAATAGTAGATGATGATTTGTATTTTTATATATTTTATATTTTATAGTACATAGTAGGTAGTTGAAGACTAAGGGAGAAATAAGAAGTCGTAGAAAAACCTCAAATCCACTTTACGGATTTTATTGGGGGGACGAAGAATCGAGAACGTGCTTCAAGAGCTAAAATACCCTCATTTTGTTCAGTTCTTTTCAAATTTAAGACCACCACCACAAAAACCAGCACAAGTACATGTAGAATATTATTATAGATATGTATTCACCAAGAATTGTATAATAGATAGATAGATGGATATACGCACGTGTATTAAAGTAAATCGGAGCAAATCGGTTGAGACTCAATTTTATAGTAGTATCTAGACACCAAAAGCTGAGGTTTTGCCGGAGAAACACTGAAATTTCGGGGAGAAAGTTGAGTGTTTTCAAGACCCTTTTAAAATGTACGAAATATCCAACTACATACTATACAGATAGGTACATGCTAGTATGCTAGTACTACCAATAGTACCCATTTTACTAAAATATACGTAAATATCTATACGAGGATTTACACATTTGATATGCTTTTCAATCTTTAAACCAAAAGTGTGAAATCGAAAACAGATTTTAAATCAGGGTGCTTTTTTATACTATTACCTACTTTACTACCAGCTATGTAGGTAGGGTACATAAATATAAATTTATATTGACAAGCAAAGGAACACTCAAGTCAAAATACACCAAAAATATTTTTATTTTAAGCTTCTTATCTATCATTATCACTATCACCAACATATACTGAAAGATTTTTGATTGAAAATTTATGTATTGGCTTAGGCCTTTGTGTGTTAAACCTCATTTAAAGCCCATTAAAACCTGAAAATATCTTTTTGCAAAATTTCTAATTACGAATTTACTTTAAGAAAAGGAATTACTCACCACTCAAGGAATTACTCATCGTCAGATGTAAATATTCGAAAATGTTAAACCGATATACCAACTCATATTTATTTGGTCAAAAATTAGAATTTTTAATAAATCAATTTTTTTTTTTTTTTTTTTCTTTGAATAAAATATTTATTCCAAGAACAAACAAAATAGATAACAAACAATTATCAAATTATGAG